>CM074722.1:363648404-363812402 GCA_037306005.1 Rhinophrynus dorsalis
TAATGCAGGTGTCAAAATACCTGCATTTTATGTTCTCAATGCCTGACTTATGCACCAACAACTTTCTCCTCCTCGCTCAGGTCTCCAGCAGAAGGACACAGGCTACCGAGACTACACAGGGTAGTGTTACAAGCCCTACCGTCTGCCACTCAAGAGGTTAATGTCACCTTGGCCACTGCAGTCTCCTCCCATATGCCTTCACCATGCAAGCGGCTAACTCATTCTCTGGTCTCCCAGTTCAACTCAGCTGTAAAGCGGAAGGAGAGAGGCTGCTGAGGCTCCACAGGACTGTGCTATAAACGCTACCACCTCTGGTACTCAAGGGAGTTAATGCGGCATTGGCCACCACAGCCTACTCTCAGCTCCCGTAAGCACAGAAGACCTCCTTGTCACAAATTCATTTATTAGTATAAAGCGGTGTCAGTAGGCCGTACAGTGACCAAGACTTAATGTTGCCACAGCCCAGGTTAATGCCCCATCTCTGGCCATTTTTTATTGTATTTTCACTCTATTCTCTGCTTCTGTCTTCCTTACTATCAAAATAAGGAAGAGAGGCAGAGAACAGTGATAAAGGCATTGTGTTAAACACACTGCTTTTGTCAATGAAAAAGCCGGTACACGAGAACACTGTAGGAGCAATCACGTGCCAGCAAAACAGGGAATGAATGAAACAGAGTGCTCTGGTCCTGGAGCGCTCAGTTTCATCCTTCCCATCATGATAGCTCATTTAACTCTTGATGTGCCAGGACCTTAACCCAAATTTACCCATGACGGTCCTGGCCTTTTTTTTTTAACTTATTTACAATTTTTAAGTCACTGATTAGTAGAAATGAGCACGTTGGAGACTTCTGTGGTATTCCAGAGGATAAAAGTGTAATTTAACCCCTTGGATGATAGAGACGTCTACGACTCATTGAGAAGCAACCAAGGGGTTAAATAAATGGGAACCTTTATTTCTTCCCTATGGTGCAGTTTGTTTGCCTCAAGGTTGCTTGATTTTTGCCAGTGAGAATTTCTATAAAAATGTTTAAAAAAAATCTGTTACAAACCTCAGGAACATAATTCCCAGTCACATCATCATTTAACTCTTGCAGCAGTTCCATGGAAGTCTGTGCCCGGTTCTGTTTGGAAACATATGGACAATGCATATATATTCATATCACAAAGAACACGAATCAACAAACAAATATGCCATTGTATGAGCAGAACTATGGGTCTTATAAGGAAAGGCAAAGGAGGTGGAATTCTAGAGCACATCAACTGCACCGTAAACAGGAATAAAACTCCCAAATGATTTAAATGATGGTATACACCTGTGCTGGACACCCCTCAATTATTCAAAGGGTTGAAAGACCCAGTTGAATCAATGGAAATGTTGAAAATGTTATTACCCCACTATGGTGCAGTTGGTTTCTTCCAGAATTATTCAGTCTCCTTCATTAGACTCTCAGTGACGTATTTTTGTTGTGAGGGTTTTTCCTCATACTCAGGGCTGCCATTGGGGGGGGGGGGGGGGTAAAGGTTGTACCTATTGTATGGATCCTGGCCAAGCAGGAGGGCACTTTCCTAATAAGACACAAATGTCTCCGGCACGCAAGGGTGTCCGTGTCAAAATGAGCAATCAGATGACCAGGTCAACCCACAGAGATTCTGGAGGATCTTCTGGTGCCCCTCCTTTAAATAAATAGTAATATTTCATTATAAACACAGCTCAGATTGTTCAATAGAATGAATATTACTGCTGCGTGATGTTCTTATTTTTCAAAACTGTTCAGTTCCGAAGTATTTAGATACTGAAGTTGATCCCTCATGCCCCTTTTCACATTATGACGCTGACTCCCCTCAGATCTGAAGTCTGGTCACTTGACGGGGCATATCACAACTAGGGACAATCTTCCCTATTTCAGTATAAGGAAAAACCTGCCCTCATTGATGAAAGAAGACAGGTTTTATCTAATACTAACAGTAGATTGTCCCTCGTTGTGATCCGCTGCCGGATCTGAGGGGAGGCGGCTACATAAAGTGAAAAGGGACGCAAAGGATCAACTTCAACATTTAAATACATAGTAACTGAACAGTTTTGAACAAAAAGAGCATCACGTAGGATTACTATTCATTCTACTGAAAAACCTCAGCTGCGTTTATAATGAAATATTACTCTCTAATTAAAGGGATAGTAATGTTTCAAAATAAAAGCAGCTACAAGTGTACGGGCTGAGCCCGTATTTGTGGGAGGGGCCGAAGGGTTCTTAAGACCCGGCAGGCTCTCCCACTTGGATGACGCTTACAGTTGTCCTTGAGGCATCTGTCAGTCCCCTTTTTGCGTCCTACGTCGTCTATCTCGTCTTCTGTGCATGCGCACTTTCATCCTCGGCTTCCGTTTTCGTCACTTCCCGTGACATCATCATCTTGCGCCGGTGGCTGCTTCCCCTTCGATCCTAGCCTCTCAGGTAACCTGCCTTCCCTATATTGTTTCAATTCAGATTCTAAACTCTTTCCCTTTTGGAAGCGATTCATCTTCAAGACGCTATTGTTTCGGTTAAGTTCACTAACATAGCACAATGTTATCCTGTGTCTCATTATAAATTTAATCATTCTCTTGATGCTAAACATGAGAATTAATATGTAAATCTCGTCTCTCATATCCAGAAGGACAAGCTGGCATCGAATGGCATGCTATTGAAAGCTGGGCTAATCAGCTTGACTCCCCCTTATATGATTTTGAAATCATTAAAAATAGACAAGACTTGTTAATCTTAGAGACTAAGGTCCCTTTAAAGCATAAGACAGTAATAGCAGCCTTTGTTAGCATGCTTGTATCACATAGTAGCTATGAAGCGGAGCAATAACTAACTAATCCCTGACAACCAGCTCTTTTATTGGGCTGGATGTCTATTTTATTTAGCAATTCCATCTAGGACAATAATAAGCTGTTAACAATAAGGACTCTGCAAGCACTCTGCCAAAAAAAAAAAAAAAAAAAAAAAAATCATATTCTAAGCTGTGTAAAACTTAACCATCTTGCTCTACCATCTTCAGCCTTGCAGAGCTACTTGCTGTCATTCCTGTCCAGATTTTCATCTATCTTGCTACGTATCCTCCAGTCCTGAAGTTTCAAGCATTATTCTGGTTTGTGTTTACATTTCTGCTGACTTTCAGTATATAACAATGCAGCGGCTATAATTGTCCAATGTATTTAACTTCGCAAGTATTCCCATCTCGTATGCATCTGTGCTAGTTCATTCTATCTCTGTCATTGCTTTCTTCTATGTCCCCTTCTCTCTTTAGGCGAGCCTTGTTTAATCACTGAAGCTATCATACAAAACTAATTTAATCATCAGAATTGCATTCTACCAAAAGGGTCCTGCGACTTCATACGCGTCCTAATCCCGGTTAGTTTTCTGAATTCTTATCCTATTTTTTCATCGGCAGATCCGCCTTCAGCTGCTGCTTCCTGTCACCTCAGAATCAGTAATTCCAGTTTGACTGCCCCTGTTCCGTCGATCTACAGGTACAGTGATCTTCCTTTTCTCAATGATTCTAATTAATTCACGGTCTTTTAGCTCATATTCGTTTTTTTCTCCTGCAGCCTTAGTCATGTCAGATCCTCTTAGGTAAGGCACTTATCGACCCAACCTTCCTTTACTCCCCCCTCCCCCCCCCCCCATCTATAGATTGCTTTCCTCTTTTAGTCCTTCCTCACTCCTCCACTACCTTAGTATAAGGCTCCAAGTCTCTCACGTCGTCACGTGATACAGAGCTTGGTCTCTTCCCCTTCTTTCCAGCACGCTTTGCCTCCCGTCAGAGGCAAGGCCCCCCCCCCCCCCATTTTATTTTCTCCATTTCTCCCGTCAGAGGAACAGGAGATCTAGTTACACTGCCCCATTCCCCTCCCCCCCCTTCACACTTTTTATTTACCTCTCGTCAGAGGTACATTCCACTTCACCTGGCACCTTATCCCCCTCCACCTTCTTCCACTCCTAGTCTCCCCACGGTCTTACATATTCACGGCTGTCCTGAAGGTGTACAGTCCAGCCCGGATGTTGACCTATAGGGAGCCCCCTACGCACAACAACCATCCAGCAGCTGACCTCAAGCAAGCAGCTCTGCACGGGACATCTGGCCCCACAAAGCGGCCAGGAATCAAGCAAGCTGCGCTCCGGTTTCCTTGCTAGTAAGGTTGATGGCAATCACCCTCCTCACATTCCTCCCCTTTCCAATTCCCCCCCCCTCTCACCATTCTCTTGTGCTCTCTTCAAGCCCCAACTTGGAACTCAACTCCATCCCAGCCGCATCCGACCACGAGGAGCCAGTCGAAGAACCTCCAGTCACCCCTAGAAACAGCAATCAGTCCTACAGGGAATGGACGATTCCAAAAATCACTGCAGAATTACTGCGCAGACATATCCCGTTCCCTGCTTCCGCCAGAAAGCCAGAACTTTTTCGCCTGCTTTTTCCACCTCAGGTCTCCTCCCCCCCCCACACCCACCAGACAACTCCTCAGACAGATCAATCTACTCAACTTCAACACCTTACTCAGCTTCTCACTAGTGTATCATCCGCTATGACAGACATGCAGTCCAGACTGTCCTCTTTAGAGCACCTCAACAGGCCTCCTACGCAACCAGCTCCCAGTTCCTCTTTTCAGTCAGCTCCAGGTAATGCATTATCAGTTCCCCCTCGCATTACTCCTGCCCACATGGTCCCAGCTCACTTACGCAAAGAAATTCTGGAGGGGAAGGATGTCAATTTGGTGTCACTACTTATTGCAACTCAGGACATGACTGAAAACCGAACCATTAATTATGGAGACGTTTCAGTCACCCTCAAATCTAGAGACCCCAGACTCTCCAAGAAGCTCAATATTCCAGAATTCGTCCTGGCTTTCAGTATCTACCGAGACATCCTTTGCTCCTCCTTCCCTTCCAGAAGGCAAGAACTCGACCAGTATCTTTATACATTAGTCGACTTAGGGTACCGCTACGGTGGTTTCACGTTCTACGACTACCATAGAGACTTCTCAGCCAAAGCAGCGGCGGCATTAGAACAATTCCAGTTTGTCACCGACTGGAGCCTATTGGACCAAGAACTATTCTGCCGCCATTTTGCAGGTCTAAAGGCTCCCGTCTGTCCTTCCTGCCAATCAGCTAGTCACACTATCAACTTTTGCCCTATCTCACCTCCCAGTACTTCAGATAACGCCAGCTCGCCAGCCACGTTATCTCTTCCAGACAACCCCCTTCCTGCTTCCAGCTCACGACCTACCAAAGATAAACTAGGACGTACCATCCACTACATGGGTTCCACACCTATATGTAACAATTATAACGGTAGAGGTTGTTTCTTTAACCCATGCAAGATGTTACATGTTTGCACATTATGCCGTAAATCGCATGCACGTCCTATTTGTCCACGTAATCCATCTCACAATAAATGACTAGGCTCCTTCAACTACAGTTTATTTCAATTACTGCTCTCTTCTCATCCGGATAGTCAATTGGTTTCTTTTCTTATAAATGGTTTTAAAGATGGATTTCACACTGGCGTCATTACCCTTCCATGTCAATCTACAGAGTGTCCCAATTTGCTCACCGCACAGGCCGAACCCTCGGTCGTAGATTCATTGCTAGCCTCCGAACTCAGTAACAATCATTTGTTAGGTCCTTTTGAGTCCCCCCCTTTCCCCATCTGGCGCACCAATCCTATAGGCGTAGCCACCAGGAAGTTTTCCCTCAAGAAACGGCTAATCATAGACTTCTCCGCCCCACACTCCTCCCCTATCCCCAGCATCAATTCCCTGATCCCATCAGAAGAATATTCACTAGAATATCATTCCATAGAGCACGCCTTATCTCAAATTCAACTAGCAGGGCAGAATTGCTGGCTCTCAAAAATTGACATAGAAAACGCATTCAAATTGCTACCAGTACACCCATCACTTTGGCACATACAGGGGGTTAAATGGAGGGACAAGTATTATTTTTCTACTCGCTTATCTTTTGGCTGTAAAAGTAGTCCAAAAATTTTTGAACTTTTTGCAGATACCCTAGCGTGGTTACTACTTAATCATTGTCACTGTCCTCGAGTATTGAACTACTTGGACGACTTTCTTTTAATTGAACCACCAGATAGCTCACCTTCCAGTCTCTCCAAACTCTTGGTTTTATTCCAAGACCTAAGAGTTCCAGTAGCCTCCCATAAAACAATTGGCCCCACCACTACACTTGACTTCTTAGGGATCACCTTAGACTCTCATTCAATGGAAGCCAGGCTTCCTCCCGACAAAGTCAGCCGTATTCACTCTACAATCCTTGATTTTTCCATTCGAGATTCATGCACAAAAACAGAACTTCAATCCCTCCTGGGTTATCTAAATTTTGCCATTCGGATAATTCCCCAAGGTAAATCCTTTATCTCCTACCTTTTAGCTCTCCTTTCCGCCCCTCAAGACTCATCTACCCCTATAATTCTAAGCCCTACAGCCAAGTCCGACCTAAAAATGTGGTCTACCTTTTTCCAATATTGGAACGGTAGGTCTCTATTTTCCCTGCCAACTTCCCCCGATTCGCCAGTCATTTTTTCTGACTCATACCCTAATACGGGTTACTCAGCAATTTTTAATTCAGAATGGATAGCAGACCATTGGCCCCCCCCAGTTCTTAACCTTCCCCACTTCTTCCAGCATCCCACTCCAGCCAATCTATACCCTATCGTATCAGCAGCAGTACGTTGGGGTCATCTTTGGACAGGCCAACCAGTAACTTTTTGTACCATCAACCCTTCTACACATCAGGCTCTCACTAAAGGAAGATCACCCTCCTACACCAATATGCTTTTTCTCCGCAGGCTCACCTGGTTAGCCCTCTACCACAAATTCACCATCATCAGTTCCCTCATTTCCCCTCACGACAATCAAGCCGCTAATGCCTTGTCTCATTTCCAATTTCAGGAATTTTTCAATTTGTGCCCTCACGCCAGTCAGCAACAGTCCTTGGCTCCAGCCTTCCAAGAATTGACCATGGCATGATATCTATTAATTCCCACACAGCAGCCATCTTGGACCTCGCCCTCGCTCCAAACACCAAGCGAGCCTACACTACAGCTTGGTCCTCCTTTTCCAGATTCCTTGCATTATCTCATTCTCCATCCAACTATTCAATAGAAGCCATCCTAGCTTATGCAACTCACTGCCATACATCCCTTAAATACTCTCTCCCCACCATCAAACTTCACTTGGCAGGTATCAGGCATCATCTAGCATTCCTGCAGCCCTCTAGGCCATCCATTATGTCCAATTATCAAGTTAAACTATTTCTCAAAGGCCTCTCAAAAATCTCAAATCAACCACCTAGAACTCGACTACCCATCACTGGTCCAATTTTTAGACATCTGTATGACACACTTTCAGCCCCGCTTCCAAATTCCCCTTTAAATTGCGTTCTCCTGGCAGCCATCAACCTAGGTTTCTTTGGATTTTTAAGACCAGGAGAATTCTTAGTATCCCACGTATCCCCAGAATTTCCTAAGAAATCTGACTTGCAGGTCCACAACGATCACATCACTCTTCACCTTCCAAAATCAAAAACCGATCAGTCTGGAATCGGGACAAACATTCCATTTTATCCTACGCAAGGACGTTGGTGCCCCGTTAAAGCTCTCACACATCTATCTATCCTCATATCAAACCAACCAGACAATAGCCCACTCCTGCCTACTCCACATGGCCCTCTATCTTCAACCGCATTCATCAACTTCATAAGACCCATTTTAGCTAATTTTGGTGTCAATCCAAACTCTTTTTCTGGCCACTCCTTTAGAATAGGTGCCGCCTCGGCAGCATCTCGCAATAAAGTTCCCCCGCACATAATCCAAAAACTAGGCAGATGGAAATCTAACTGTTTTTCCAGATATATTCCTGACCCTAAAGATGAAATTCGCTCAGCCCTCTCCTCTCTCGCTAAAGATGTTGTTCAATAAACTGTTTATCTTGTCTATAGTCTCCTTGGTATTTTTGGCCTCCAATCAGGCCGGCTGTTTCGTCATCTGTACTGGGTCGCTAGGACCCAGTTATGCCACTCCGTTCCATTACGCATTCTCCTAAATGTAGAATCCTTATCTTTACATCCGTAGGCCCCGAACACAAGTGTACGGGCTGAGCCCGTATTTGTGGGAGGGGCCGAAGGGTTCTTAAGACCCGGCAGGCTCTCCCACTTGGATGACGCTTACAGTTGTCCCCACCTCTTCCCACCCTTTCTTTACTCTTCACTCACCAAGCCAGCCCTCCAATCAGGCCGGCTGTTTCGTCATCTGTACTGGGTCGCTAGGACCCAGTTATGCCACTCCGTTCCATTACGCATTCTCCTAAATGTAGAATCCTTATCTTTACATCCGTAGGCCCCGAACACAATTAATCTTTATAGTATTAGGCCATGGAGATGTTATTCCAATACTGTCAGAGTTGTAGTTCAAGAGTAATTGAATGATAAAGTATCCCCCTCCTGCCCCTTTTACTGATGTAACACTGCTTGCAGAGATGGAAATCTTCAATTAGCATAAGGAAAAACCTGTCAAGGGGGTAGGGTTTTCCTTATGATCAGAGTAATAAGGTTGTCCCTTGCGGTGAGCTGTAGACTGCACATCTGAGAGGAGGTGGCTTACATCAGTAAAAGGGGTGGGAGGGGGATACTTTATCATTCAATTACTCTTGAACTACAACTCTGTCGGTATTGAAATAACACTCACCATGGCCCAAATAATATGAAGATTAATTGGAGCTGCTTCTATTTTGAAACATTACTATCCCTTTAAATATATTCTGTAGGGAGAGTAGCAGAAAACAGCTGACACTCTGTCCTCCCTTTCATATCATACCGCCTAGTGAAGCAGTTCCAAGGATTCTGTCTTTACATATACTTCCAGGGTGCAGTGCAAATGTGAGGAGTGGGGGGCCCTGACTTTATGTTTGTACTTGGCACCAAGATTTCTAATGGCAGCCCCGCTCATTCTGCCCACATTTATACTTCAATTCGAAAAAATAAAAATGTTATCAATGAACTAACATTTTACAATATATCAAACTGATTAGTTGGATATACAAACAGCAAGTCTACCTTAACCCTTTGAGCACCAGAGAAACATCCAGCTCCACAATGCTTTGAATTCATGTCACTCAAAAACTTAAGTCCTTGAGGATCACACCCCTCTGTTCCTCAAGGGGATTAAAGTGTGATAGTAATGTTTCACAATAAAAGCAGTTTCAAATAATCTTCATAGTATTTGACCCATGAAGAGTGTTATTTCAATACTGTCAGAGTTGTAGTTCAAGAGTAATTGAATGATAAAGTAACCCCCTCCCGCCCCTTTTACTGATGTAACTGCTCACTTCAGAGCAGCAAGTCTGTCCAGATGGATCGCAGAGAGGGACAATCTTCAATGAGCATAAAACCTGAAAAACTTGTCAAGGGGGACAGGGTTTCCTTATGTTCTCAGTAAGAAGACTGTCCCCTTGCTGTAAGCTGTCTGGTCCCAGGACCAGATTCCAGATCTGAGGGAAGGTGGCTTATACTAGGTAAAAGGGGTGAGAGGGGGATACTTTATCATTCAATTACTCTTGAACTACAACTCTGACTGTATTGAAATGACACTCTCCATGTCCCAAATATTATGAAGATTAATCAGAGCTGCTTTTTGTGAAACATTACTATCGCTTTAAGGAGCCAGAGAATAGTGTCAACTCCAACACTGATATGGGATTGCAAAAACACAAAACCCACGAAGGAAGGGAGGAACAGCAATTCTGGGGCAAACCAATTGTACTGTGGAGAACAGATAAAAATCACCCAAATTTCCATTTATTTTAATTGTACTTTTTAACCCCATCAAAGCTAGAATGGTCTCCAAAGTGTTGCTTCACAATGCATTGGAGAAATCTCTGGCATTCAAGGGATTAATAACTCCATTTAAATCAATGGTAATTTTTCTTTCTCCCCTGTTGGTTTGCCCCAGAATTGCACCACTTTTGTTTTATGTACATGGCTCCATGGCTTGATATGTCAGTTACCAGTTGGTTCTGGGACAAATGGAGTTGAACAATTGACCAACCATGCAGTAGGTCTACTGGGAAACATTGCAGTAAAGGCACTTTAACCCTTTGAGTGCGAGAGTGGTACGGAATGCATTGCAAAGCAATGCATTCCGTACCCCTCTTGCCCTCAAGGGGTTAAGGCAGGTGCCATACTTTCTCTCCTTACTACAAAGCCCAGTACTGTATTCAGTAAAATGTTGTTTCTGTTTTTCTTAACCACTTACCTGCGAAATCATTTCTCCATCTTGTGCTAAACATGTTTTAATACTTTTTATGATGTTCACAATAAAATCCTTATTTCAGACATTCTGCTGTGAACACCACTCGCATCCCAGATGCCTTTTTTTTTTTTTTTGCTGTGACCACCACCCACATCCCATACACCAATTTATTTTTTTTTTGCTGTGAACACCACCCATATCTCATTTGCCTTTTTTTTTTTTTTTTTTTGTGACAGACACTGTTCTTTCAAAAAATACCAGTGGGTTGTGGATACCCCCATCATGACCAAAGAAAATCTACTGAGAACACACCTCTCTGTTCTGATTTAAAAGAAATTCCAATAAAGTGGAAGTCCAAAGATAATATATATTTCATAAACCCACATAAGCACAATCCTTGGAAAGAGGAGACTATCCTCTCATTCCAATTATACCAGCTTGTTTAGATCGGATGCGGGGGAGGTTGAGATACTGGTCCATTACAAGGTACCCCCTACCCCCATGTTAGCATGCTTGATTCACCCTCAAGTAAGACCTACACTTTATTTTTTTTTCTTCCCCTTCAAAGTGTGAGAGAGAGAGAGAGAGAGAGAGAGAGAGAGAGAGAGAGAGAGAGAAAGTTTGAGTGTGTCTAAACACAATATATAAGAACATCATCTTACTTTTCCAATGCAGCCTCTATGAAGAAAAAAGCTAGAGAGAGAAAATATAATATTAAGTCAGCAACCTAAAATCATGAATATTAACCCTTTATGCCCCAAACAATAGCACAGCCAGAGATGAACACATTTACTAAACATATTAGTTTGGTTCTGTTCACAAGGACAACACAAACAGAATTAGAAACACTCCGTTTATCATATAAAACTAAATAGCAAGCTGTTGCTGCATGCTGCAACTTTGATATGTTCATCGTCCAAGTTGTAGCATGGCAGTTAACACTGGCAATATACTGTTATCTGGCAGAGAATGGTTTAATCCATGTGAGGTCTTTCCTTGCAAATTTTATAGTTCTGTATATGTAAGTGACTGATGACACGTTTAGCTAGCTATCACATTAATATACTGTTCTTTCAGTCACTGTAGTATTGACCTCTCTTTAATAGACAGGATGGGTTTGCTGGTCCTGCTCCCCACATTGGTAGAATAACTGGGCGGCTTTTGATTACCACCTGACCACTTTCCACAAGAGCAGTCCTCGGCTACCCAGAGTTCAAAATAAACAAACAGCAATCATAAAAACGGCTGAGGTCACTACAAAAGACTGACAGAAAGTATATTTGGATTCAGTAGAATAGATTACATTTATACTAGATAACAGATTCACTTTAATAGATCTTCTTCATGTTCATTCTTTTGAAACCGCAGAGGTTTACTTTTTCTTGTGCATCATAGCACCTCATATTGCTACAGAATATATATCCAAAAAAGGGTTGGGTATGTTTAGCCATCTGAGAAGCAAACAAAAACAAACCTCTCTCTCTCTTCAGAATCAATATGGACATCAACTTCCCTCTTAACCTGGATCCGCAACAGCTATGACACATCTATGTCAGACTTTTCAGTGCTAAACATACTCGCACCCCTTTTACGGCTTTGGCTACACATTCTTCCACAATATGAGCTGCCATAGAACACCTGATTAGGAAATATGTGTGTTGTTTTTTTGTTTTTTTTTATTAAAGTTGCATATTTACCCCTTGAGGACAAGAGGGGTGTGTAAAGCACTGATTGGTGCTCAAAGGGTTAATTAGATCTATTACGTTGGTCCGTTAAAATAGATGAACTGCAACAAACTGTTTTTCACTTCAGGACCAATATGGCTAGCAACAATTTCACCTACACATATTGCAAACTGAAAACACCACCTAATACTTCCACACCGTTACTTAGAGTTACTGAATAAATGGGTAGAAAAGTGTAAACTATACAGAATAAATATTCCCACACCCAAAAATAATATACTAAAATTTAGCACACATGGAAACACAGAGAAAATGAAAAACTACTATGTCAGAGCTAATTGTTAGATACACAGTCCCCTGCATAATCCAGAAGAATAAGCAAGTCCTCTCATTCACTGGTTAATATCACCGCAAGATCACACTCCAACTAACATCAAAAAAAGAAGAAATCAAAAACTTCTCTTACTACACAGTAAAAAATAAAAAAGTAAATATTTACCGGATCAAGAAAAAATGCATTATTTTTTCCTGAAAAAGGAAGGAGGGCCTTCTGAAATCCGTAGATTTGTGATATAGTGTTCTATGTACAAAATTTTAATAGTGATATTTGGACATTTAAGAGAATTTATTATGCCTTATTTGCTGGATAAAGAACGTGTTTGGAGCACGAAGTGATCTACAGATAGATCTCAACTGTGTTTGCACTTATTGTGTGAAGTGGCAGCAGTGATCACATGTACCGGCATTCTCAATGAATGAGGCTGTATCATAATAGATATATTTTTTTATAAAAAAAAAAAAAAAAATGTCAATAACCAAAATTAGAAGTGCGATTGTTGTGGAGCCATGTAATACCTTTATACTCACCGCCAAATGTCATCAATAAAAAAGAGGGAAAATAGGATTGGAAAAAGGAACATGGGGTTTTTCACCCAGGGGGGACAGTGCTCACTTAAAACTGCCCATTTTGTAGGTATGACTGACCAGTCATACCTTTCATGCAGTGTCCATAAAAATTTAACCCATTGTGCCCAAATTATCCTAAGAGAACTCTTTTAACTCTTTTCTTTAATTTTACTAAAATAAATGGTGGGCTATCCATATAAGTGTGGTATCAAAAGAAAGCCCTATTTTTGCGTAAAAAGAGAGTATACAATCTTCATGGGTAAAATAAAGTACTTAGAGGGAAAACACTGTTGAACAAAGACATAGTCAAAAAGGTCAGAATTGCTCCGGTCCTTAAGTGAAATCCACCTCAGATTTTCCTGGTCCTTAAGGGGTTAAGGGACTTATATATCTTTTGTCCAGTATCGCAGATATATAATGTTTATGTTGAATAATATTAATTTTTTTTATTATTATTTTTATTGATAAGGAAGAAGGTATCACATGAGCAACATCACTGTACAGTGGTGACATCGATAGGTAATACAGCAATCAACGAAATGAGCACAGTATTGTTCATTACAATATCAGATCCGATTTCCTTATGATTTTATCAATTTAACTATAAGAAAATAATAAAAAAAAAAAAATAAATAACCCAAGAAATTAACATATCCTCAAAGGAGGAAGAAAACCCTTGAAACGACAACTAACCCATTCCCAGAACAAGCACCCGCTCCCAACCAGAGCATTCGCTCCGAGCACCGTAAAGTCTGTGTTAAAGAAACAAATAAAAGCGAAGTGAGACAATCCTAAGCATTTAATACCCATGGATCCCAAATTTTGGTGAATCGATGGGGCGAACTTCTGTGAATATGTACCAAATGATAGTATGGAAGGTTTTGAATGACCAGTTGAACCAAAGCGTCACACGAAGGAGTGTTGGCTGACATCCATTTCAACGCTATGATTTTCCTAGCCATAATCAGTAGTTCCCTGATCAATTTAGTCTGAAGGGGCGTAAGTAGACCGTCTGGAGCGATCGAGAAGATACACAGTTTGGGCAGTAGCAGTATAGGAGTTAGAAGGATGGACAACAATTTGGTTACTATTTGTTGCCAGAATGATTGTATCTGTGGGAAGGCCCATAGTAGATGCAAAAACGTCCCCTGCGCTTGCTTATATTTTATACAAACCTCTAACGCCTGGGTCCCCATCCTAGCCATTCTCTGGTAGTTGTGTAATATGTTCTATGTAGTGTCTTGAGTTGAATCAATTTGTGTTTGGCATTAACTGATATTGCTTTGGGGCTAGACAGAGCCTCCGACCACTCCCCATCCTCCATCACCCCCAGATCTCCCTTCCATTTTTCTCTAAGAGTGGAATTATAAGCATATGGAGTGTCAACAAGCCACTTGTAGATAAATGATAATATTTTAGGAGACTCAGACTTTTTGTAGCTTGACAGCAAGCTTGAATGGTTCAACCCACAGCAAAAGGGTGCCCCAGAAGAAAAAGAGAGCATGTCGCAAACACAAATAGGAGTATAAGTAGGAATTAGGGATGTTATAGACCAATCGTATCTGTTCAAAGGACATTAAAACATAATCACAATATATATATGACCAAATTTTGTAATACCAAATTCAGCACAGTGAGACCCAAAGTTCAAGGCGTACAGATGTGGGGATCCAGCAATCCCCCAAAGTGGCGTGTCAGGGTCAATAAATGAGTAATTGGAGACACGCGTAATACATGACCATATATTACACAGAGTATTAGTGGGAGTTGAGGGTGATGAGCTAATACTCTCACCCAGAAGAAGAAAATGCGGAGTCTCATATCCTGGAAAAAGAAATGGTTCGTCAAGAACAGGAAGCCGATGAGCTGAGTCTGTCATAGCCAGGCAGAATTTGTGAAAGTCCGGGAGGGCAATTCCACCTTTATGTGCAGACTGTTTAAGAGAGGACAATCTGATTCTCGCCCTGCCCACAGCCCATAACAGGGTGGATATAATTTGATCAAGTAGTTTAAAATATCTCATGGGAATAGGGACAGGAGAACCCTGAAATATGTGAATAATATTTATTTTTAATAAATATTTTTTAGTGATTAGCTTATGTGTATATGTTATTGAAATATATATCACTGTATCACATTCTATACTTGTTATATATTTTGGGGAGGTTTGGCTAACTTTCCCTCAGGGATTGTATTTACTTTAGAGGGATTTTTGCCTGAACTTCCTATATATATATATATATATATATATATATATATATATATATATATATATATATATATATATATATATATATATATTTATATTAACCCCTCTTTGTGGGTATTCTTGTATTTTGGTTTGGCGTGCGTGCATGTCTGTGGGCTCTCTGGATTGCATCCCTTGGTTAAACTGTGTGTTTGACTTGGAGTTGGGGAGGTCCACGTGGGTTGAGCTTGGTCACACCGGATACATAGATTGAAATCAGATAGTTGTTGCCAATTGATTGGTTTGGATACCAAACCAGTTCAGTTAGTTTTATTTTCTCAGCATGATCCGGTAAATATTTATTTTTTATTTTTTACTATCTAGTAAGAGAAGTTTTTGATTTCTTCTTTTTTTGATGTTAGTTTGAGTGCGATCTAGTGGAGATAATAACAAGTGAATGAGAGGACTTGCTTATTCTTCAGGACTATACAGGGGCCTGTGTATCTAACAATTAGCTCTGACATATTAGTTTTTCATTTTATCTGCGTTTCCATATGTGATCAATTTAGCATATTATTTTTGGGCACAGGAATAGTTAATTTTGTATATATTTATGTAATAACACAAAGTGGTGGTGTTAGTTTGTATTCTGTTGCAGCCCTTATAAGATATTTTTAACGTGTATATTTAGTTATTTTTAACACTTTAGTATAGCACAATTTGTTACATATATTAACAAAAGTGTAAACTGTATACAAATGGTCATGTTTATAAAGACAACTGTGGAGCAGTTCTGGAGCAAACCAACTGTACCAAAGGGAAAAAATAAATATTACCAATGAGTGTAAATGAGGATTTTAACCTATTGATTCCAGATGGGTACGCAATGCATTGCACAAAGGGTTAATACCTTAAATGTCAGAGACATTCACAACACATTGTTTCCAAATGCATTTGCAAATCTCTAGCATTCAGGGGATGAAAACCTTAATTAAAAAGATAGTATATGAAGTTAAGGTTTATTATTCCTTATACTTTTTATAATGAACTGTACCTTTGTAAGTGTCCATAACGTAGTATTCTTTATGTAATTTTATTTTAACGTTTCCCTCTCCCACCCCTTTTCCCTATAGTCACACAGAGTCTCCTCAGATCTGAAAGCCCGTCACTTAACCGGACAGATCGCAATGAGGGACAATACTGCATCTATCAGTAAAAGGAAAACCCTGCCCCCCCCCCCCCCTTGATGGAGGAGTGCAGGTTTTTCTTCATGCTGACACTAGATTGTCCCTCATCACGATCCGTCTGGACCGGTTTTCTGCTCTGAAAAGACTCTGCGTAATGAAGGGAAAAGGGGCGGGAAGGGGAAATGTAAAAATAAAATGACACGAAGAATACATTATGGACATTTACAAAGGTATAGTTCGTTATAACAAAAAAAAAAGTATACTGAATAAATTACCTTAAAGGGATAGTAATGTCTGTTTTTAACCAATTGTTAGATTGTAGATATTAAAAAAAATAAATTAATTGAGGTTAGTCTGGTCTCTCAAACCTTTATAGTTTGAGAGATATACAATGTTAAAGTTCCCCCCTCCCTCCCCTTTCACAGACATTAGCTGTATAGCTGACAGCATGAGATCCTGGTCCTGGGACCAGCCAGCGGATCTTCAGCAGAGCTGAAACAGCTTCATCTAAAAATAAATACTTAATTCTAATGGTCTACAAAGTGTGCTTGCAAACCTGGCACACTTTGTAGACCATTCCAATGAAGTATCTATTTTTAGTAGAGCCATTCTGGCTTTGCTGAAGAGCCACCGTTGGGTCACACGATTCAACTGTCCTTCTGTCAGCTTTACAGCTGATGTCTGTGAAAGGGGAGGGAGGGGGGAACTTTATCATCGCATATCTCTCAAACTATAAAGGTCTGAGAGACCAGACTAACCTCAATTAATTTATTTACTATAAAAATTGATACAAACAGACATTTCTATCCCTTTAACTTAATATATACACATTATTATCTCTTTAAAGCAAGAGAAATTTGTTTATTTGTCCTCAAAGGTGCAATTGGTTTGCCCCAAAGTGACAACTGGTTTGCCCCAGAGTTTCTCCACCTTTATTATATATTGTCCATTGACAGCCATTATGGATTATTAACGCAAACACCTTTGGGGAGATTCACTAATCGGTGATAAAGAGGTGATAGAGTGGAGATGACCTCTCCAGTTTATAACTTCTCCAATTCCTATGTTATTCTAGGGAGCCTATGCACTAAGATTTCTTCAGCTTTGGAGATCTTAGTGCATAGGCTCTATAGAATAACATAGGAACTGGAGAAGTTATTTCCACTTTATCACCTATTTATCATTGCTTAGTGAATCTCCCCCATTGGGTTTAAAGTGGAACTTTCAGCATAATTCAAGTTTGCATATTTTAAAACAGCATTAAAACTGCATATATGTCATGTTATCCAAAAGTCCAGCAGATGTACAGCTATTCACACTTGCTACCATATGCTAATGTATGCCAACTGCAGTACCAATGACTTTGCAGATTCTACATAAGCTTTTCAGTGATGTTTCAATGCCAATTAAGCATTTTCAGTGACATGTCATATGCTATTTGAGGTTTCAGTGATGTTTCATAGGCTAATGAAGCTCTGTGCAGTACCAGGAAAAATTCACTTTCACTTTTCCCAGAAATAAAAGTGTGGATATCTCCTAAACTGTACATCTGTTGGACGTTTGGTTTATATAACACAAAGGCAGTTTTGAATTAAGATTTCAAATATGTAAAGAAAATCCAAGGTGATAGGTCCTTGTTTTGTTGAGTTTAAAAAAATAATTCATGTTGCGCAAATCCTCTGTCTCAAACCTTTATGGATTGAGAGATATCCGCTGCTAAAGTTCTACCAATCATAATGTCAGCTGTAAAGCTGACAGAAGGAGATCCATGTCGGCCGACATGATGCGGCTCTTCAGCAGAGCCGCAATAGTGATACTGGAAAATAACAACTTCATTGGAACGGTCTACAAAGTGTGCTTGCAAACCAGGCACAATTTGTAGACCGTTCCACTTAAGTAATTATTTTCCAAAATCACTATTTTGGCTCTTCTGCAGAGCCACCGGCTGGTCCCCGGGACTGGGATCTCCTGCTGTCAGGAGAGCACTGACTTCAGGAGAAGTGAAGGGGGGGGGGGACTTAGAAGCGATTATCATGGGATTTGGACAAGTTAGTTTATTTTTTTTAAACTCTACGCAACAACAAAAAAAATTATGGGACATTAGTGTCCCTTTAATCATGTTACTGCTACAAGGACAGGTAACGTAAACTTCTAGCAACGAAACAAAGAAATGTGATGGAGCCCTCGCTTGCATTTTAGGGGTTAAAACCCCATTTAGATCCATGGGAATTAGTTTTTGTCAACTATGCTGTAGTTACTTTGCTTCACAATTACTCCTGACCTTACTAGTATATCAGCCTCAAAGCCAGTAGTTTCTCCAACGCACTGTGGAACAATGCATTAGACACTCCTCTGTGACTCAAAGGGTAAATGTAGATAACCCCATTTTGGGGTTTTTTCCCAGTGTTCCTTTGAAGTAATTAACTAATAAAAAAATAAGTAATGTTAATCCTTTGAGAACCACAGGGGTGCACAACCCATTACAAATTATTGCGTTGGACATCCTTCTGGACCTCAAAGGGTTATGTGTGAACTCATTAAATGTAACCCCTTATGTGACAGAGGAGAATGAGATACCGACATCGTAGGAGTTTAAAAGATGATGGAGTCCAATGAGGATGATGCACAAAAGTAAATGGAGCAAAGGTGGGGTAAACATCTGCAACATAAGGGAGAAATAAAAAATCCTACTGCTTTAAAAAAGGATTTTAACCCCTGAACACAGAAGAGGTTTCTTGCAAAGCTTTGAGGACTTCACTAAACTTCAAGAGGTTACAAATCCAATTTATATCAATAGTAATTTATGGAATTTTTATCTAATATTTTGAGGATGGTTTTGTTCAAAATTGTTTCACTTCCTAGTATATCAGCCTCAGTGAGTGATTTAGTGCAAAAGTGTTTCCTAAAAAGCATCAGGATCTTGAATTGCCATTCGCAGCTATAACAGACAGAACACTGCACAGTACCAAGTACATACTTGTTACCAACATCCTCTCCACTGACACAGTTCCCATCCACAATGGTGAAGGATCCAATGCCTGCAAAGGAAGAAAAGATAAACGAGAAGAAATGTAACCAATCTCAAGTGGTCTCACTGTTCTACCAGCTACCAAAATTGACAGCAAATAAGAACCACTTAGTTTCCAAAGTCAGAAATTTTCTACCAAACCTAATAGATTATCTTATTTTAGATTAAAAGGGACTTATACCATTGGAATCGGTGATTCCTATTTTAACAGAGTGATTTACCCAAGTGTCCTTCACAAGGCAGCTACATAGGTTTATTTATTTGCATTTGATCTCTCTTGTAGTCTACTGTTAATGATTTCTGTTTACGTCATGGTAAAGAGTAGTGTCTCTAACGAGCCCTTCAGATATACTGAAGACTACTCTTTTTTATGAAGAAGTGTGCCCTAGAGTCAGACTTCAACTTTGAAAAATATATGCTGTAAATTGCAGACAAAAACACAAAAAATATAGGTTTCAAATGACCGGGGGTATAAAAGGATGTATACCCAGGCAAGTTAGAGCAGTTAAACAAACTAAATCCCCCTTTTAAAATGCCTGTCTACATCACATGCATATATAAATGATGCTCTTATTGTTTATCGTCTACAACTCCTCCAAAAACCATTATATGAATCAATTACATTATATGAGCATAAGGAAGTACCTACTCATATTTATCTCTAAAATAATGATTTGTATAGATTTTAGTTAATTCTACTGTTTGCATTTTAAGAGTGTGACTGATACCTGTCACACTTACAAATTGTATTTGGATGTTTTCTTAACTTTTAATATCCCCCCACCTCCCCTCCATCATAACTCAGTCCTTTCTCTTTGAAGGGATTAGCCGGAAGGTTAGCTGACCAATGGAGCTGAAGTTGCAATGGTAACCTAATCTGCCAATTGAGACATTTGCTCAGTTCTAAGTACTATATTGATAGTACTCAGGACTCATTTACAATACTTAGAAACAGATCGAAGTATGGGGTTGCTACTGCAAATCACAGTTCCACTGGCTGGGCGACAAACCAGCCAGCTCAGAAAAATAATCTGAATCACATAAATAGAACTAACTGAAGTGCACAATATTTACATATATCTCCATAAAGTGCCAACATTAATCTGAAATGCAAGAATTGCTTGCTCCTAAGTTTCCAGTGCTGGTTCCTACATTTTAAAATATTTGTCCAGTCTTGATAAAGTGTATACAAAGAAATACTATTTTTCTTTAACTATTTTAGAAACAGAAGGATACGCCACACATTGTGAAGCAGTGCATTGCACACCCCTTTGGTTCTCAAAGGGTTAACATGCCACGCTATAACTTTAACATTTTAAGTACCAATAAGGTGAGCAATGAGTTGCTCAGACCTATGGAACGCAAATGGCATTATTATTATTATTATTATTATGTTTCCCTTACATCTCCAAATAATAGCCCCACTTATTTTAACCTATGGAAAAAATGCTAATGGCTACTATGATTCTATTCTGTGTGACCCGAATCTCCAAAACGAATACTAGATATAATATGCAGGAAGGCAGACATGATAGATATCCAGGACTAATTAAAGATCAATTTTGCAGAACCAAGCGACAAGGAACTGTTTCTTTAATGTGTATCTAAGTCTCTATCATATTGTCAGACTCAACCAAAATAAGAATATAATTATTTAACACTGAGTAACAACACAGTAATTTGGACCTGAGTAGTTCAGCACTATGATTAGTGCTTACTGATTAATTGTTTTTTTTGGTTCTTTTGCAGAGATCTCAGCATAATTAATGGGATAAGAGATGGGTGCTTATTGAACCATTTTTGGGTCAGAGAAAGCTCAGCAGAATGAATGGGGCAAGGGGGTGGTGCTTACTGGGTCTACAGAGAACCCAAAGCTGTGAATGGGGTAAGGAGTGTTCCATAAACATTATGATTGATTCCTACTGATGATATATAGCGAATATTAGCATCTGCAACGCACTGGATACTCCTCTGGTCCTCATGGGTTTAAAATGTTAATAGATCTTTACATCTGCCTTGTTTAAATCTGATATAGAAGCACAAGAGGAATCATACATTACAATAAATGAGAGCTAACATAACTCCTAGCCACCACTCAATTTCCAATACTGAGGTAGCATTCCGGAGAAAGGAGCGTGAAGAGATAATTATTAAATTAAAGCACTTTACAATGGGTTTTAAAACACTTTATACAATCGTCAACTTGGTGACAGTTCTACTTTAACAGGTGAGTTACAATTTATGTTAGCACACATAAGAGTGCAGGTTCAATACTCTGTTCACTTACCAGGCAGCACCAAATTCTTCAGAATTTCAGTACCAGTGGCTGTTGCATTTATCAGGCACACATGAGCAGATTCCAGTGCTTCCTGGCCATGATCACCCCATAATCTGCAAAAAAAAAAGAGAGATATAAATATGAATACCGAACTTTACAGGCATTGTTCAATGTCCATTCATAAAAGAATATGCAAAGAATGTCTGTAAGAAAGCTGAAATTAATTGTGAGTTCTACATTCGATTTGCTGGGTGTCTATGCTATTGTTCGTGACACAGCTGTATGTTTGGGGGGGAATACATCTCTGTAAAGTATGTGCCACACTGCAAGCCATCTGACTATACTAAGATCTGGTAAATGGTATGGTAATTTGAACAAAAGGAAAAAATGGAACAAATTGGGGGAAAGCCAAATGTAATAAATAAAAAGTATCCTTTATTTAAATGGTTTAGTGCGTTGTAGCACTTCCTAGAATTCAACTGGTTATAAGCTTAATTTAAAACAGTTGTGGGTTATCTGTTCCCTGTGGTGCAGTCTGTCTGAATGTCTTCGTGTTTATTATGGAGACTGCTAGACTTTTGATTTCTGGATGTTCAGGGTGTCGTGCATCTGCAATACACATACAGGAACATGTGTAGATGAACAGGACGAAAGGT
The DNA here is from genome assembly GCA_037306005.1 of Rhinophrynus dorsalis. Lineage (NCBI taxonomy): Eukaryota > Metazoa > Chordata > Amphibia > Anura > Rhinophrynidae > Rhinophrynus > Rhinophrynus dorsalis. Next base: position 363,670,638 of record CM074722.1, read on the forward strand.
ATAGGATTTACAGTAGGCACCGAGCACTGTGAATTTCTGTGATTAGCATATGGCTACGCTTCCAGAACGCAGTCGTTGCTGCAGCCCATACTATACAAACCACGGCATGTATGTATGTATCAAGTGGTCAGTGACCAAAGAATTGCCTGTTGTCTTCATGTATGTACCTGAGCTGCCTGTCATATTTCTGTTCTTTCACTACTGGACCCTGCGCCATGACTGTAACCCGGAAGTATAGGATTTCACTTCCTTCCACAAGAGGGCGCTGCCTCCTGTAGAGTATCACTACAACTGAGATAAGGTCGCCAGTAGCCTAGTTCCTGCCGCTGAGAGTGTAGCTGTAGTTCTGCTTTTTAGGCTTGACTACTGTGCGATCATTAAATGTGATTTTAACAATATCACTGTAATTGCATTTTGTTTATATAAACAAATACACGTGTTTAGTTATCTGTATATATTCATGAGTATGTTCCCTTTCTTCGTGCTTGGCGGCCATTTTCTCGTAGTCCATCCTAGCGTAATTTCTTGGATGCTGCTCGTTGAGCGGATCGCCAATGAGTAGATGAAGAAATGAAGTTAGATCACTTTACTTTGTTACCTGTGAACTGATTAGCATGCAATCCTTTGCGGTTATGGTTAGGGACGGTTGGGTTACCAGGGCCAAAGTTCTCTCAGCAAGTTTTAATCATGCTTACCATAGGAGAATAATCGGAGTTGTAGTAGTCTAAGACCAGCTAGGGAGCGATTCACCAAGCGGTGATAAAGTGGAGATGACTTTCCTAAATTAATCTGTGGCGTCTATTCAATAAGCTATACTACTGACTGTATTTTGTAAGGTTTGATAACATTTATTAGCATGTATATTGTGCGTAGTAAGACGAGCTGTTGCACTGGGAAAGGAGTATCTCATTGCTTAATTCTTATTTTAAGTTGACTTGGTAACAAAAAAAAAACATCAATTTGAAGCAAGGTCTTACAGGCGAGATTTGTCTACCAGGTATTCGTTTTGCTATCCTGAAGTACAATGCAAGATATAAGAAATATGTTAAATAAAGGAATAGTATTTTATTATCACACTTATTATACCATATACCATTTTATCTTATAGTTTTCTATTAATTCAGTGTACTTTCGTTGAGTTTTCCTGTGTTCTCCAAATTCAATGAATTCAGTGAACACCTACTTGCTACTGACTGCAGGGAGAGCCTGCGACTCAGCTTCTACATCAATGGACCCTGGCCGGTATTCAGGAGGCTAAAAAGGTGCAATTGTGGAGCAAACTGTTTGTACCATAAGCGACAAATAAAAATTCCCATAAACTTAAATGTTTTGTTTTTGGGAGGGGGTTGTTTATTAACATTTTGAAGACTGGATAGGGTGTGCTCAATACCTTGCACATTCCTCTGATCTGTACGCGGGTTATACACTTTTATTTTTTATTAATGTTTGTACAATTCACATTATTTGGTCATTAATATACAAACTAGTTTTAAAGCCCGTATACATGGGCCAACACTGTCAGTGCTGCAGTCATGCGCAGTACTGACTGCCCGAATGCGCCACAGCTGATATGGAGCATGGCGCTCCGAATTCAGACCGGAGTCCTCTCTGCGCACCTTCCTGGGACCAAGCGGTTCCAAGAAGGTGCACAGAGAGAACTCCGGTCTGAATTCGAAGCTGCGCGCGCCGTATCAGCTGCGGCATGGGCAGTCTGTACTGTCATGACTGCAGAGTGCACAGCCGTCTCTACTGTGCATGACAGCTTCTGACAAACATCCTTAGAGAATTATAATACAGGATATTTGTAGCTAACAATACCAAATTCTGATGTGGTACATATTAAATGGGGATTTTAGGCCCTTAACCCTCTGAGTGCCAGAGGGGTATGCAACACATTGCTTTGCATTCCCCTCTACTCAAAGGGTTAAATGCTAAAGGGGTATCCACTGCATTATTCAGTAGCATTCAAGGGGTTAAAAATCCCATGTAAATAACTGGGGATTTGCATTTGTTCTATTCTGTGCTTTTGGTAGCACAGTGGCTCAGTGGTTAGCACTGTTGCCTTGCAGCGCTGGGGTCCTGGGTTCATATCCCACCAAGGACAACATCTGCAATGAATTTGTATGTTCTCACTGTGTTTGTGTGGGTTTCCTCTGGGTGCTCCGGTTTCCTCCCACACTCCAAAAAACATACTGGTAGGTGAATTTAGATTGTGAGCCCCAATGGGGACAGGGACCAATATGAGTATAAAGCGCTGCGGAATCTGTGTGTTCTATATAAATAAAGGATTATTATTATTATTTTGGTTTGCTCCATATTTTAATGAAATAGAGAGCAGGACATGAGGTAGCCTGTGATTTTCTAAGCTGCAAGTAGAGGGCTTCATATACCAGAGAATGGAAGAACAGGAAAGTAAAATAGTTGATTCAAAGTAAGTTTTCAAAATAAAAGGACAATTATGGTTTAATAAGTCTGTTTCTATGGCAGCAGTGTGCAGCTCCAAAATGGCTCGCATTAGCTGATTAGTATGTACAAAAAAAACAAAACTCACACCATTCGCTTGAACACAACACATAGATCTGTGTCTCTCAGCCACATATTTAATGGGATGTGTGTAAAGATGGGCTTTCAAGCCCAGAATACAGGATCTATGAGGGCCTGCATATCTCTGGACAGGAAACTGAACAGTAAGACTTCAGACTTACAACCACCAGCAGGGGTCTCTCTTCTCAAACTCTGGTACCCAGGGCTCACAATGCAGCATCAGCTTCATCAACAGGTGTTAGTTCACTGTGAGTTGTTTCAGTTTGCAATCTGATAAAAATGAATGACCTGTATGAGTCATTCAGGTTTATTGAAGCCCACATTTGTTTTGAGAAGGTGTGATCCAGAAGCAGACTTCAGCAGAGATCACTATTTACAAGAAACTGCAACTATAATACAAAATTAACTTTTATTTAAAAAGCTTCAACTTATTACAAATGTATACATCTGACTGCTGTGTGAAGGACATCTACCTAGGTAAGTTAATAAGGCTGATGTTTTCAGAATAACTGGGGCAAACAAACTGCACCATAGGGGACAAATAAGCATTTCCAAAATGCCTTTGATTTAAACAGAGCTTGTGTTGGGTTCCTCATTAGCATCCACAAGGTTAAAATCACAATTTTTTGTTTGCCCTCTAGCATGCAGTTAGTTTGGTCTGGAATTGTACTATTTTCTTAGTACATCAGCCTCTGTCAGAGATTCCTGTGTGGCAGGGGTAAACAACCTTTGACCCTTTAACTGTTGCGGCTACAACAATCTTCATCTCCAACCAGCCATTTGCTGACTGGGTAATGTGAGTTGTAGTTTTCAGCAGGGGGAGAGCTATTGTCATCTAACCCCTTCTCTAAGGTGAGCAAACCAGCAATGAAATAATTAAATGGGAATTATACACTTAGATTTAGCTGAGATCATCTTTCTAGAGAAAGGATGGGTAACCTGAGGCCCTCCAGCTGTTCAGAACTACAATTACCTTAATCCTCAGCCAGCTGTTGGCTGGTTGGGGGATGATGGGAATTATTGCCTTTAATGTTCTAGACTCTAAATAGATGGATAATATACATGGCTCAAATAACTGAAATAAGTAAAATATATGGAATTATAGTTCAAGAAGAGGTGGTGGGTGCAGGTTGCCCTCTTCTGAGCTAAATACACAAGGTGACATGGATTTGATCCAAAAATGGTAACTTTGAACCTATTTCAGTACATAATTTCTACTCGCCAGGGCTAAATTTTCACTCGCCATTTGCTAGTGGCGAGTGGAAATTTTGAGCCCTGTATATATATATATATATATATATATATATATATATATATATATATATTAATTCACCATATGTGTCTAATCAATATAGTATAAGCTGATGTGTAAAGGAAAAAGAGAATGGCTACAGTACAATCTATAGTTCTCAATGTAATAATCAGAGAGTTCAGATGAATAATACAGAGTGGATCAGTACTCCATGAGTACCTGCCTTCTATTCAGATGGACATATATTATGAGTACCATCCACACATCCAATAAATAGTTAAAATGTGCATAAGTCTATAGTCTATATAATAGTTTATGGTCACCTGACATGGGTTAATTCCAGTTGAGATTAAATGAAATAATGTCATGATGCAACAAATGTATCCAAGTTCATTATGATGAAATTATACCGGAATTGTTGAGTGTTGAAATAAATCTTCGACGCCTCAAGCGTCCTATAGTTTCAACCTAACCTATCCCACATAGACTCTCATATTTATACAACAGTCTTCTGAATGCAGTCTATCCTTCAGCCATTTATAATGCCCTGCTGCTGTATATTACTGGGGACCCCTCAGACTGATGTATGCAATGACAGAAAGAGAGAATGGCACTATCTGGATAATATTAATACATTGCGCTAAAATAGAGCCATATAAGGGTGGGTGGAAGTAAAGTGTAATGATTGATAATATAGTGGTGAAACAGGAAAGTCGTGTGCTCCAAAAAGTGAGTGAATGTATCTAATAGAGGACTGTTATGGGCACAAAGAATTAGTGGTTATTGAGTGTCGGCAATGCAAGAAGGACAATAGGTATGACTGCTGTATGTGGCACCTAGGTCCACCTCCAAAGACAGTGTACCATGAGAGGGAAGGCAGAGAGTGTACCAGATCAAAGTGCAATCATCCCCCTCCCCATTACTTCTGGTAAATGCATTGGAGTAATGGTTGATGTATCACTTAAAGGGATAGAAATGTTTCCCAATAAAAAGCAGCTCCATCTAATCTCCATAGTATTTGGGCAATGGAGAGTGTTATTTCAATACTGTCAGAGCTGTAGTTCAAGAGTAATTGAATGATAAATTATCCCCTTCCCACCCCTTTTACTGATGTAACACTGCTCATCTCAGAGCAGCAAGACTGTCTGGATGGATCGCAGAGAGATACAATCTTCAGTGAGCAAAAGGAAGGGGAGGAGGGTTTCCTTATGCTCACAGAAAGAAGATTGTCCCATGCTGTGAGCTACCTGGCCAAGAGACCAGGTTCCACATCTGAGGGGAGGTGGCTTACACTAGGTAAAAGGGGCAGGAGGGGGGTACTTTATCATTCAATTACTCTTGAACTACAAGTCACACAATATTGAAATAACACTCTCCAGGGCCCAAATACTACAAATATTAATTGGAGCTGCTTTTTTTTTTTTTATGAAACATTACTATCCATTTAAGACGGATCATTTAGAGAACATTCCTGTAAGATGGGGAGGGAGATGATGGCACTTTGATCTGTTGCACTCTCTCCATTCTGCCTTCCCTCTCATGGCACACTGTCTTTGAAGTTGTTCCTAAGGCTAGGAAAGAGGCTGCTTAATAGGCTTAGGAGAGGAACTAGCAGGCAGGGTAGGGTCTAAGTGCGATAAATATACATTAGTTGGAGTATGAGGAAATGAGGGGAGATTTAGGACTGGAAGAATACAGAGGTTTCATCCAGCCTGGGCCACCAGGGCCTAGATGCACTAAAGGTCGATGCGGTGTCAATATGATATTATCAATGCGTTCAAATCAGACTGACAATTCAAACTGCACACACATCGACATATTCACCAAAATTGTCAGATGGAAGGGGAGGGTTGGAGAAGGTCCCTGTTAGCATACAGGATTTTCAAAGTGTTGTCGGTGTGGAAGGAATCTCATCCCCTCACACACCACCATCACGACAATTCTGAACAGCATTCTCTCTGCTTCCCTACCCAGCCAGTAGTGGAATAAAGAGGAGGCTTTCAGCACCATGGACAGCATTGCGCTCTGATCATTGAATCAGTCACCCGGTCTGACCCCGGTGACTGATTCAATGATCAGAGCGAGGCGCTGAGCTTTCCAAGAATGTACCCAGTGAGAAGGTTCATTCATTCTACACAAGCACTTGATGCTACAAGGGGCTTATACAGCCGCCAGCAGCGTCAAGAAGGCAGAAAATGCCTTTGGGGTGGCCCCATGGATCATCTATCCTTTTGGGTCCTGGTGTCCCCCTGGATGTCTGAAAGTTTTATTTAAGTATAAAAAGTGCATATGACCTATGTTTCACATAGGTCATATGCACTTTAAATAATAAATGGGCAATTGTCGCCCCCATGATAGGGGGGTGTCATGAGGGGTCATGATACCCCCCTTGAGGTCTGATGTTTGGTTTAATAAATGTAAACATATATTTGAATAAAAAGCCATTTTTTTACATATACTGGCAAGGTATGCAGCCGCATACCTTGCATATTAACCCTTTGAGTACCAGAGAGGTAGAAAACACATTGCTAAGCAATTCCTTCCTACCTCTCTGGTGCTCAAAGGGTTAAGTTTCGAATGAAGGACAGGTTCTGTCGAATAAATGGCAGTTCCTATCCACTGAAAAGGTGAAGCTGAATGGAGCTAGTATCTTGAATATATGCAATATATGTCAACATACTAAGGGGGGGGGGGTGTTGAAGGGGGGAAATATTGTGTAGTTCTTGGTGTCCTGTTTCAGTTTATTTTAACCCTTTGAATGCCACAGGGATGAGCAATGCACATCCCTATGGCATTCAGTGCTTTCCATGGTGCTGAAAGCCTTCTCTGTATTCCCCTACTGGCTGGGTAGGGAAGCACAGAGAATGCTGTTCAGATTTGTCGTAACTCTTCCTGCTGTTACTCCATAGGAAAGTGCAGGGAGATCCCAACTATGACAGCCTGAGGCAGGAGAAGTGTAGACTGTGAACTCCGACAGCAGAGGCTTCTATCGGAGTTTACTGAATGAGCCAAAGTGTCACATTATCATATCAACACACCCCCTTGCATACAAATGTGTCTCATTATTCAGCATTTCCATATGGAAATGAATCATTATGCTTCATTACCATATGGAAATAGGCCATTGTCAATGTGATGAATGAAAATTTGTATACCTGTCGGATTGATGTCAATGTGTGCATCTTTTTGTCGGAGTGCTGGTGATGTAATGTTGTAGACAGTTTGGTGAATACTGTGGATGTGCCTATGACTCTGCTCCGACAGAACATCGACATTCGTAGCCCTCTTCGACCTTTAGTGCATCTAGGCCCAGAGCTTGCAATCTTTAGGTTAGTGCTCAGGAGAGAGAGAAGCTAAGAGGAGTTGGGTAGTTAGGTTTCAGAAATAAAGGTGTGTGAAAAACACTTCTACCATTTCTCCCCTTATTCACTCCTTCCATTTCCCTGAGGAAACTGGAGACCATGCCACACAGTATGGGCCCCTCCACAGTCCAGTACTTGCCCCTCCATCTCACAAGGCTGTGCCTGGCACTTAGGCAGGGCATCTAGCTAGGCGCTCTCTACAGATCGAGGTCCAGTTACTACCGGGGTTGCCTCCTAATCCAGAGGTAGGGCAGGGGGTCCCCTAGGGCCTGCCCATACAGTCCACAGGAATGTATGCTTTCCTGCTATCTCCCAACACCCATCTCATGGAAGATACTGTGAGGAGTCTGGTGGAAAGGAAGATGACTGAGGGAGGGAGTAAGATATGATGGACGTTACCAACCTGCCTTGTATTTTTAAGAGATATTAGGGTATATGGTTATATATACAAACCCTAATATCCCACCACTGTCACAGCCGCTGATAAATAAAACAAAAAAAAAAACCCTGCCTGGGTCATTGCCAAGGACACTGTAAAAAAAAAAACCAGTGATTGGCTTATTTACATGAAGTAACCTTCCTCACAGCCAGTCACAGAAGAGAAGGGGTCACTCATGAACAAGCTGTGACCCCACTCTCTAGTTGCTGATTGGCTAAAGGATGGGGTATCTTCTCTCTCTTACCTTATTCACTAAATCAGGGCTGGATGCATGACCAGTGGGGAATTGCAGACAGCCTTGAGCAGCAATCTGCCTATGTACTAAGGCTCCATGGGAGCCTTTTGCATTTATGTGGAACGGGCATGGCACATAGAATGAGCAGATTGATTTGCCGGTAATGGTCACAGACTATATCTGCCTTTTCTTACTACATGCTTTTTATAGATGTGAGCATATTCTGTTATGTCCAAGGGCCAAATTCAGCAGTTTAAAGTGGAGCAAGTCTGGGGCAAACCAAGTGCACCATAGGGGAACATGAAATTTTCTCCAAAAGCCCCAAAAGGGCTTTTAATTCCTTGAATGTTAGAGATGTCTCCAATGTATTGTTTATAATTTTATTTCAATCAAAGAGAATTTTCATTTTTCTACTATTGTGCAGTTGTTTTGATCCAGAATTTTTCTGCTTCAGCTTGCTGAATTAGGTCCCAGGTTTCCTTTCTCTGAAATTTGCTAACAAGTGCAGCGGCCAGCTCCTATCCTTCTGCTATAGCCACTTCACATGGAAAGTATTTCACTCATGTCAAGGCTCCAGGGAGTGTAAACACACACGTATTCATACCATAGCCAGGAATAAAAATGTCCCAACATGTGGGCTATACATTGAAATATTAACTCTCCAACTGCTGTCTCTGTATCATTATCTTCCAAGTTCCAGGTACAGAGCCAGCACTGAAATCAGAGATATTTTCTTCTCTGTTACATTTGACAGTTTGAAGGTTCTCTAATCCCTCTGACCTTCTTGACAGTTAATTTCTGTCAGGTAAATTGCAGTTCTTGTAATGAAATGCAATATCAGAATTTTCAAAAGCAATTATGCAAGGGTATATGAACTTGGAGTATGGTAATAGTGAATATGCAGACATTCACAGTGTAATTTACAGCGACAGGCAAATTATATTCAAATTAATGCAAATTCTATTTTATTTCAATATTTAATTTTCTGACAAAATTAAACTTCATGAAAACACTGTAGGAGGAAACTTAATGTTAGCATCATGATCATGCATCTCTTACGAGATTGTAAAAATGTCATGTATAAATTTATATTTTTAATCCTTGCAATATGTACACTGTTCATTTATATAAATGTGTAAATTTTACACATTCATTCTTTTTAACCCTTTGGATGCTAGAAAGAGCTTTGGAGACTTCTCTAGTATCTATGGCGACGACTTATAACCTAGGTTCGTACTTTTGTATCATAGTTGTGCAGTAATGCAGCTATATCATATACTGTATAATACATACATTTCCCCCTTTTTTACCTCAAGTGAAGTGGGGGTTATAAGCGAGTTAAAAAAAACCCTGTTCTCTGTGCTCTCTCTCTCTCTCTCTCTCTCTCCCATTCCTTCCATCTACCCACCTCAAAGTTTAAGAAACAATCCGGAGACCCAGGGGAGATATGTCTGGCGGGAGGCCTGGTTGTTTCCATATAATGTCTGACGCATTGATGCGGATAGAGAGCATGAGGGGGAGGGAGAGAGAGAGAGAGAGAGAGTGATGGAGGAAGGCATGCAAGGAAAGACACAGGCTGGAATCATGGGTGCATTTTAGACATAGTTACTTAATTTTCAGTAAAATTATATTTGTAGTTATAGAAACATAGAATTTGAGGGCAGATAAAAACCATTCGGCCCATCTAGTCTGCCCATTTTCCTATTGTAAAAACCTCAAACTTTCTTTGGTCTTGTCTTATGTTCAGGACAGCCTTATCCCATGAATGCTTAAATTATGTCACTGTATTAACTTCTACCACTTCTGCTGGTAGGCTATTCCACATATCTACTACCCTCTCAGTGAAGTAAAACTTTCGTACAATGCATATAAACCTCCATCCCTTTAGTTTTAGACTATGACCTCTTGTCCTAAAATGTTTACTTCTTTGAAATGTACTACCCTCCTGCTATACATATACAGATATAATTTGAACAAAGTTTCTATATTAAATGTCGATTTTCAAATATTTAACTTTTGATCCATCTGGTGACTAAAACTGGAATTTGGAAATGAAAGAGATAGTAATACCTCAGATTTTCTTTCTTTTAAACTTTTATGGTATGTATTTGACTTTAGAAAGTGACTGATACCAGATGTGGTATATCACTCTTCTATTCACCAGAAAACTTTAAATTCCACACTCTTGCCCCTTTCAGTGACATTAGTTCCTTCATTGAGAAGCCCAGCCAGACATTGTCTACAGATCTGGGGTAGTTGTGGTAACCCTGCTCCCTGTTCAGACCAAGGGATGTATTTTCCTTGTCTGAATACTTACACAGAGTCCTAAACACTAACGTTTGCTATATTTAATGTTCAGGACTTGGTGAAAGCTTTACATGAGGGAAATATCTATTACAGTCTGTACACCAATTAGGATTATCATAGTTACTCCAGCTTGGTGGGTATTGACTGAATGTAGGACTGGATGTCACTGAAAGGGGTGGGGGAATTAAAAATAATGTTTTCCCATTATAACCAACTCAAAATTTAGAACGGACTACAGCCAAAATGAAGTGACTGGATATGCCTGAAATTTGGCATAAAAATTGATCACTTTCACTTACAGATTGTTGATCCATGGTCCCATTTCTGAGATATGGGGCTCTGGAGGTACCTATATGTGCATATGCAGTACATTTTGGCAAAAGTGTAAAACTTACTTCTTCATGAGTAGTGAGGACTTGGGCTTGCTCTGGTCAGATTTTCAAAAAATGCTTTTTTTTGATTGACCATGGCCACACATTGTGCTTGATCAATCCAAAAATAGGTATGGCAAGTAGGCTTTGTATATTCTGCAATCAAAGAAACATTGTTATTTAAAAAAAAGTTTGATTATGAGAGTGAACCATGCTCAGTCAAACTAAACAAGCAGCAATACATGTTGATTGTGAGCTTGAAACATGTTTGATCGATCATATGTGCTTAATCATGCAAAATATTTTACATAATAAAATGTTGAATGTGCGAGAGAAGAGCTCTCGATGAAGAAAAAATGTAGGCAGAAAAAATACAGGTCATGCTCAGAACTCATAACTGAAAGACATTACTATACATGACAGAATGAAGCATGGGTGGAGCATGGGAAGTCTCATGTTATGCAAACAGGAGCCATTTTCTTGTTATCTATGAACAGAATGCAAGAGAATAGAGTGTGAGTAACGGTAAACTACTGTCATTCTACCTGGGCTGGGGTCTCCTGAACATAGTGGTTGGGTTTCAGTGCTTGTGCTGCCCTGGGTCCTCCGAACTATGGGGGAGATTTATAGAACTGGAGTTATAAAGAAAGGGTCTTTACAATTGTCTCAAAGCAACATAAGGATATGCACAAACATTTAGCCACATGGGAGGAGATGTATAAAAACCATTCTTAGTGTATGTTTAAGAACTAAAGTCAAGTTTATAAATATGTCTAAGAATATTCTGAGAAAATTCATAGAGAATTCGCAACTGACAATATTTTTTGCATGCCTAGCTGTCACTAAATACTGCCATTAAATGGAAAGTAATGTTTAGAAAAAAAGCAGCTCAGATCGTTTGTAATACTGAGTAGTCCTTATGTCTGAGGCTTTCAAAGTTCATAACTTGATAGATATGCAGTAATTGTATGATTCATTTTTCCTCTCCAGCCCCTTTACCCATTCTGAAGCCGCCTCACCTCACCTCACTACGAGGCACAATCTTCAGTCAGTATTAGGAAAAATATGTCCTCCTTTGTCAAGGAGGGCAGGTTTTTCCTTATACTGAGAGAGAGAAGATTGTCCCTGGCTGTTATCTCTCTCCTGTCAAGTGACCGTACTTCAGAACTGAGGTTAGGCAGCTTCAGAAAGGGATAAGGGGCAGGAGGGGTAAATTTATCATAGAATTACTGTATAAATATCAAGTTATGAACTTTGAGAGACTCAGACATCAGGACTATTCGGTATAACAAACAATCTGAGCTGCTTGTTTTTCTAAACATTACTATCCCTTTAAGAACCGGTTATAACTGGCTTTAACCCCTTCGCGACTACTGATGCGCCAGGACCGTCACAACGGTCTGACACTTAAGGACCAGTGACGGTCCTGGCACGTCATGGAGTTCAGGGCTCCCGGCGCACAGGCCCGGACTGGCCATCGGGCATACCGGGCATTTGCCCGGTGGGCCGGTCCTGCGACCCAGGCTCTGTAGTAATACAGAGCGCTGGGAGATGACATCATCTCCCAGCGCTCTGCATTACTGCTAACCCCGCGCGGGAGATTAAGCTCTGTGCCGAAGGAGGCACAGATGTCTTCTATCTATGGCACGCCGCTAGATCACCAGGGACTTGAGGTACGGAATTAAGGGGCAATGTGGAGACGAACGGGCAATGTGGAGATGAAGGGGCTTTGGTGAAGGGGAATTGTGGAAGGGGCAATGTGGAGATGAAGGGGCTTTGATGAAGGGGAATTGTGGAAGGGGCAATGTGGAGATGAAGGGGAATTGATGAAGGGGCATTGTGGACATGAAGGGGGCACTGTGGAAGGCACATTGTGGACATGAAGGGGGCACTGTGGAAGGGACATTGTGGACATAATGGGGGCAATGTGGAAGGGGCATTGTGGACATGAAGGGGGCATTGTGGAAGGGACATTGTGGACATGAAGGGGGCAATGTGGAAGGGACATTGTGGACATGAAGGGGGCATTGTGGACATGAAGGGGGCAATGTGGAAGGGACATTGTGGACATGAAGGGGGCATTGTGGAAGGGACATTGTGGAGATGAAGGGGGCATTGTGGAAGGGACATTGTGGACATGAAGGGGGCATTGTGGACATGAAGGGGGCATTGTGGAGATGAAGGGGGCATTGTGGAAGGGACATTGTGGACATGAAGGGGGCATTGTGGAAGGGGCATTGTGGAGATGAAGGGGACATTGTGGACATGAAGGGGGCATTGTGGAGATGAAGAGAGCATTGTGGAGGTGAACAGTGTGGGCACTGTGGAGGTGGGGAGGAGGATGGGGTGGGCAGTGTGGAGCTGAATATGTAGGCGGGGCAGGGGATTGTGTCCGGGTCGGAGGGGGTTAGGGGCATCAAAATACACCTTCGCCCCGTGTATACATAAAACCTTGCACTGGCCCGGGGGCCGGTCCGGACGTTTAAAAAAAATAAATAACGAGCAAACGCTCCCCCCCCCCCACGGGCTGCTCAAAAAATAAAAATGGGCTGCTCCGCTTTAAATGCCCGGGCCTATTTTTTGTCCCAGTCCGGGCCTGCCGGCGCGGCTGCACGCCGCTCCGGAAGCCCTGAACCAGAAGTAAAAAGAAAAAAAAGCCCCATGGTCACCAAGTGCCGGCCGTGTGTGCGCGCGCCAGTCCTTAAGGGGTTAAGATTTCATCAATAAAGCTGTCTTTATTTATGGCACAGTAAGCTAATTTCTTCATAAATACATTGCAACAGAATTCTTATTTGGACAAAACCATTTCTACTCCACATTTCAAAAAAGTCAATTGACTGGAATTAGTATTTGGCGAAAGGGATACTAAACATTTATACGTATCCTTAACCCTTTGAATGTGTTGCATAGCCCTCTGGCACTCAAAGGGTTAAGTCACTTTGAGACAATTTTACAGACACTTTCTTTAGTACTACAGCTTTATAAAGTTCCCAAGTGCTAACTCCAAAGAAATTCTCTAATTACACCAAAAATAAATGCAGTTTTAGTGATTAAAACTAAACGCCAAGTATAAGCTGTTGTTACCACCTTGAGTGCCAGAGGGGTATGCAATGCATTGCAGAGCAGGTTGCGTACTATGTGGACACAATATCCAGTAGTGATTAAATATTAATACATGTAGAACAAATTCTTACCGCCATTAGGAATTTCTTCCCAGATTAAGGTAAGTGAGAGTTTATAATTTGTAGGTTTCCGTGTCCTTTTAACATGTGAAAAGAAATAGTAATGTTGTGTACGCCCCTGATATCTAGTCCCAGAGATAAGATGGTAGACCATTGCCCCTTTAGAAGTTATAGAGTTAACCCAACACATCAAATCAATATTTGCAGGTGTTAGGTGTGACATCTGAAATTGGCATGTCCGGCCTTGGCAAGTGGTTGTAGGAAAGTCTCGAGGCTGTTGCTGAGCCAGGGAAATATCCAGCGAGACCCACAGTGTGTGCCAGAGGGTGGGGGGTTGGAGGGTGTCACTCAGGGGTATACTTAGTAACACAAGAGCTATTTAAAGAGTCCTGCTGACATGCCACCCTGGAGAAATCCCCATCTCTGAGCCTTGGCTAGGTTATTTATAGAGGGTGGCATTTCTGTCACAGCACCTAACATGTCACTGCTCATTGAGGGGAGCCCACAATCAACAATGAGGCATGGCATGGACACTTACAAGGGAGGGCAGATTAACTCCCTTGTGGTCCGTAATTAACTCTTTAAGGGCAAAAGGAATGAGCAAGGCATTACATACCTGCCTGTTCCTTAAATGGATTAACACCAACACCTCTTAGTTATAAACCCCATTTACCTTAATCTGGGCAAAAAAAACATAATGGACACATGACTTGATTCTGCATGGACTGGTTCTCCAGAATGGATCTTTAATTAGTGCTGGATGTCATGTCTGCCAAGACAGACATAATTCTTTTTCAGGACCCCAGACTTTTTAGGAATCTATTCTGCCCAGATTAAAGTAGGTGGTGGATTATTATTAGGTGGTGTTACTGTTCCTTTAAACCCACAGAAACAAGAAGGGTGCAAATATGCATGGCTTCCAATGCATTGCACATCCTCAGTTCCGTTAGGAGTTAAACCCACTGCAAGTGACCTTGCTTACCTATGTGATTATCAACATTTATGTTTAACCCTTTGAGTGCCAGGGGGTGCGCAGCACATTGCTATGCAATGCGTTGCATACCTCCTCTCGCACTTAAAGGGTTAAATCACAATTCTTTTGAAGTCAATTAAAAACCTCTCTTGCATTCAATGTGTTTAAGTCCCATGTAAATCAATGGGAATTTTTAATACGTTGGGTTGCCCTAGAATTGCTCCACTCTTCTAAGTGTGTATGACCCTGTGATCCCAGCTTCCAAGGTCACTTTCTTCAGGGTTACACATAATGGTGGATGTAGTAATACTATTCTGCATTATAACATGCACTGGAACCAATTTCTTGGCTCTATGCTCGCTTAATGCCAATTCTAAAATACTTGTGAGAGAAATTCTCCACTTAAAGTTGTTTGCACCAAAGAGAGGAATTGGGGTAATCCTTTCCTCTGCTCTATGTTTAATGCTTTGAGTGCCAGAAGGGTATGCAATGCATTGCTTTGCAATGAGTTGTGTACCTCTCTGGCACTCAAAGGGTTAGTGCTATATATTAAACAAGACAGACAAAATGGACTAACGTTATTCTATAGTCCTGAGCATGCTATGTTGCAGAGGAAAGAGGCATGCTGGCATTAACCCTTTGAGCACAGAGAGGTATCTGCACTCAAAGGCTTAAATTATAAATGACGATGGAGTATAAGAACTGGTATGCACTAAAGAGATGATTTGCTTTAGTAAATATGGTGCAGACAAGGGATTTGAAAACTAAGGTCAGCAGTACTGCATGCAGATTTCTACATTCCCCCCCCCCATAGGGTTTTATACAGGAACATGGAGAGGTGTATTTCTGAAGCATACCAACTGCACCATTAGGGTGACCACGTGGTTCAGATTGCCAGCAACAGTCCCAGATTTTAATTGTATGTCCCTTGTCCTGGGAAGCCCAATTCTGGGACAATACCAAGTCCCTGATTTAAGACTCCAGAGCACAAAGTTCTGTTCACTAGAAGGAAAACTGCCCATTGCCTACTGTGACAGAAAGTGATGCCTCTACTGGATACATAAAATGGCTTCCAGAGAGAGTTCTAAACACTAGAGAGAGAGCTGACATCAAATAGGAGCTGCAGTGCAATTTTGTTGTAGGGTAACACTAGTCTAAGGTTTTGGGAATTTTGTATATTATCTTGAATCCCACCACAGGCACTGCTTTCTGTCACAGCAGTTAATGGGCAGTTCCCCCTCTAGTGTTTAGAACTAAGTGGTGTGCTCTACTCTCCTCAGTGTCCCTGAATGGCAGAATTGAATTGTGGTCACCTCTGCACCATGAGGGGGGTAATGAAAAATTATTTAAATGTGGTTTTAACCCCTTGAATGCTAGAGAGTTTTCCAATGCATTACTTAAAGGGATAGTAATGTTTCATAATCAAAGCAGCTCTAATTAATCATCATAGTATTTGGACTTTGGAGAGTGTTATTTCAATTCTGTCAGAGTTGTAGTTCAAGAGTAATTCAATGACAAAGTGTCCCCCTCCCACCCCTTTTACTGATGTAACACTGCTCAGCCAGAGCAGAAGGGAGATGGCTTATACTAGGTAAAAGGGGCGGGAGGGGAAACTTTGCTTGGGAATATCTCTTAAACCATAAATGTTTGAGAGATAAGACTTATATCATTCTCCATGTTTTTTTAATGCCTACAAATAAAATAAATTTAAAACGAAGTATTACTATCCCTTTAAAGGGATAGTAATACTTAAGTATTACTAATCCCTATAGTAATGTCCTTTTAAAAATACATGTATTGCCCCCAGTTTCATCTCTCACACCTTTATGGTTTGAGAGATGATTGCTCCTAAAGTTGCCCTCTCCCTTCCCCTTCCCCGTAGTCAGCGTTCTAGCTGACTGCAGGGAAGCAAGTCGTACAACTTTCAGGTGGCTCTCCAGCACAGCCACGATCGCGTTAATAAAAAAGAAAACTTTCACTGAAATGGGCTTCTACGTGTGCTTGGTTTGCAAGCACACGTAGAAGACCGTTTAAGTGAAAGATTTTTTTTAAATTAACGCAATCGCAGCTCTGCTGCAGAGCCGCCTGATGATCTATGACCGGATTTCCCTTCAGTCAGCTACAACACTGACTTTGGGGAAAGGGGAGGGAGAGGGCAACTTTAGGAGCGATCATCTCTCAAACCATAAATTTTTGAGAGATGAAACTGGGGGCAATATATATATTTTTAAAAGGACTTTACTATAGGGATTAGTAATACTTAAGTATTACTATCCCTTTAAGAATGATTTGGATACCTCTAACATTCAAGAGGGTAAAGGCCCCATTTCAATCAATGATACATTTTGGAAACTTTATTTTGTACATTACAGTGCTATTAGTTTGCTCCAAAATTCTATCTTTTTAGCCTTTTGCATGAGGCCTGTAGGGACAAGAAAAGAGAAGTCATTCTGGGGCAACCAAACAGTACCATAGTGGATTAATAAATACATATATATGTATTTTTTATGAGGCTTTTAACTCTTGGAGTGGACTGTAACACATTGTTAGCATTTAAGAGGTTAAAAGTCCCATTTAAGGGGATACGGCTGTTCCTCGGGGCCCAAGAGACACACTCTATCTTTTATTCTCACTGTTCAGTGATATAATTGCTACTGGTACATAATGAATACACCTTTGGGAACGTCAATTACTAAACTGGGGGCCTATGTGGGGGATGAGGGGACGTTCACAATCAATTACATACTACTTATGGTAAGTTGTTGGACATTTTATTATGACATTTTGCAATTTTCATCTGAACGTTATAGTATATTAAATAGTATGTTAAACAGTTGTTTAAAAAATAAATAATTTTAAAAAGCCCCATTCAAATAATTGTTTATTTTGGTTGTGTTAATTATCTACAGTACAGTTGGTTTGCCCCAAAATGACTTTAACTCTTCATACGCAGGATCCACTATAAACATTCCTAGTGGTTGCCTTCTGACAGAGATTGTGTGCAGGTCTTAACTACAGGTGTCACAGTTGCGAAAGATCCTGGTATCCAAGGAAGACCATCAAACACAGGGTCCAATAGTTTCTAGCAACACCCGAGAAAATATTTTTTGGCAAGGGACCAAAAAAAAAATGTTTGTACCAGGGCCATCAAATATCTAGTTACACCACTGATTGCGTGCTTGAACTCACTACTGTAAAGATTGTCCCCTATGGTGCATTTAGTTTGTTCAAGAATTGCTCCTCTTTGTTTTGTGCAGAAGTCCCATCCTCCTGTGTGTGTATTCCAGGCATTCTGCCCAGAAATAACAACCAACAATGCTATGGAGCTGTAGGAAGATAGCGGAGAAGTGTGGAATTTGTCACAGGAGGCTGAGGGAGGCCAGAGCTTGGAAAATCTCATTCACGCCTCTCGTGTAATACATAGCAGCCTCTCACAGCTCTGCCCTCTCCACCTGCTAGCAGGCGGACATTACACCAGCTTTTTCCAGGAGGGAAAACATCTCATTTTATTTTAGACCTGCAGAATATTTTCCCTCTGAGACAGGTGCAGTAATATATATATAGATTCTGGGGACTGAAAATAGAAGCTACTTCACACTGAGGTCTGCTTTGGATCAGGGCGAGGTTGGACCTGGGCAAAAATTGTGGGATTAGCCAGCACATGCCTAGATTTTTCAGGCTAGAGCAATTTTGAAGCAATCCAACTATACTATAGGGAATTAATACAAATTCATATTGATTCAAATGGGTATTTTAACCCGTTTAATACTAGCAAGGTTTCCAGTGCATAAGAAGAAGAAGTGGAGTAATTCTGAAGCAAACTAGCTGCTTCATAGGGGACAAATAAAAAATTGTAATGATGTAAATGATGATGTAATGGTGTTAAGCCTTGAATGGCAGAGAGGTCTCCAATGTATAGAAATGCATAGTAATGTCTTGGATATATAAAAAGTAATATTGTAGAGAATAAAAAAAGAAATCCAATGATGCCATTACTATCTCTCCAACCTTTATGGTTTGAGAGATACAGCATTTTAAAGTTCTCCCCTCCCTGATGTCAGCTGTAAAATTGACAGAAGGAGATCCGTTTCAGTCGACTCAAGAAGGCTCTTCAGCAGAGCCAAAATAGCGATATTTAAAAAGAATACTTCATTGGAATGATCTACAAAGTGTGCTTGCAAACCAAGCACACTTTGTAGACCATTCCAATGAAGTAATTCTTTTTAAATATAGCTATTTCGGCTCTGCTGAAGAGCCGCCAGCTGGTCCCAGGACCAGGATCTCCTGCTGGCAGTAGATTGCTGACGTCAGGAGAAGGGGAGGGAAGGGGGAACTTTAGCTGTGAATATCTCTCAAACCATAAAGGTTTGAGAGATAGGAATGGCATTGATGGTTTTCTTTTTTATTCTCTACAATATATTTTTTTATTTATCTAAGATATTACTATCCCTTTAAAAGCTTCATTTCAATTACTTGGAATATTTATTGTCCGTTTTTTCTTTGTTCACAAATTACCCCAGTTTTCTTAGTACATTAGCCTCCTTGTCTGTATAATCACAGGCATACACTTGGGACAGAGGCATGAGATGATCCCACTTTTAACCCATCGAGTGCTGGAGGTTTGGGGAATTTTGTACTTCTAGGAGGCAAGGCACTTTTTCAACATTTTGCTACCATCTGTTTATCTATGATTCCTGGAGGCATTCTAATTGTTTTTTGTTTGTTTTTTTTTGTGTGTTTTTCAGAAAAATATTCAGCTTTTTCATGGTGTCTGACATGAAGTAAATTTTGCATTGTGCGACAAGCTATGATGTTATAAAAATAAATAAATACTTATTTTGCTAATATCATACAATATAAAACAATTATGTTGGGTGTGAAATTTTCACTTATTATTAAAATCCCTGAATCTCATGAGTAAAAAAAATACCAGATCTGTATAAAGTTACCTACACGTATGGCCTGAACAGACCCTTAATTACCAGGAGCCCAAAAGGGTATTTACAACTTTATGAAATAAAAATGCACATTGCATTGGTTACATAGTAAATGGTAAAACTACTGTAAAAAAGTTAAATATCTTTATAAACGTGTATATTTCCTGACAGTTCACTAACATATGAGTTACAAAATGGCTTGAGTTTCATCCTACATGAAATGATGAAGCAAGAAAATGTTAAAAATAGGCAGCAAACGAGAAAAAAGGAAAATGAGGGTGCTCCTAGTGTAATACAACTTCATATAGTGTGATTCACCATCCCATCACCATTGGAATCTTACTCACAAAATAAGTGGCTGAATGTGACATTTATGTGTCCACCAGCTACCTCAGCTTCAGGGATTTTTAACAGCTCTTCCCCCACAGCGACACTTTCCTCCTTCTGTGACATTCAGTGGAATTAAAGGCGTAGTAATGTTCCAGATATTGCTTGTAAATTAGAGTTTGGCGCTCGTGGGTTCCACACAGCCTTTCCCATGAAAGGCTGTGTGGAACCCACGAGCGCCAAACTCTAATTTACAAGCAATAGGACTCTTTCTTTTGATCGTGGGGTGAATATTTAAAGGTTATGGCATACTGAGAGTTAAAGGTGCTAGTGAGCTTCTGAGGAAAGACCTAGACTTGGACTCTCAGTATACTTGATTCGTTTAAGAAGATATATTTGGAACGAATAGATTGTCAATTAGCGCCTTCTCCAAAGAAAGATAATGTTCCAGATATGTTTTTTATTTTTTGCATTTTGTAGTGCTTAAAAAGTTGACTTGAATGCAAAAAAACTGTATCTCTCAAGTTTGATAATTCCTGCTGTTAGCTGTAAAGCTGTCAGCAGGAGATCCGTGTTGGTTGTCACAGAAGCTCTTCAGCAGAGCCGCAATTAAAAAACGTGATTGCGGCTCTGCTGAAGTGCAACATATATTTTAAAAGGAAGTTTGTAGCTATTTTCTTTTCTTTCTGAACTTGGATTGTCAAGTGTACAGGTTCATTTTCAGAATATCAAACCTGTGTGAAGACTGAAGCAGCTGGTAATATTAACCTCTGGAGTGCTATGGACCTGTATGTGTGTCTTTATCATCTGGCATTCCTTTCCATGGAGATTTGTCTGATCTTGCCTCTATTTCTTCAGTTTATACTGCTTTCTGTTTGTCTAGATTGCCTTTTGATGCAAGTGTTATTACCCTCAGGACTGTTCTCTCATTGAGGGACTGTGTCCTTTATGCTAATGAGCTTTTCTGCTGAATTGCTAATTTTTTATTCTACTTTCAAGCTTTTTACATTTATTTGGGACCTTTTTAATGAATTTGAGTGCAGCCCCTTGAGTGTCCAGCATTGGATCACTTAATGAGCCTTTGTCGAATTTGGTAGACTGATACCTTCAACCAGTGGTAGATATGTTACCCGGATCTTTACGGGATACCAAGCAGATGTTGCAGCAGCTCTCGGAGTTTGAATGGCATAATGGCTGTTCTTGGTTGACGGCTGATGTTACGGCCTTATATTCGTCCATTCCACGTGATTGGGGGTTGGTGGCCCTTCGGTCCCAATTGGAGCATTTTTCTATATATGACAAGGTATTGATTGATATGGGGTTGCAGTGGGCGCAAGTCTTGCTCCCTCTTTTGCCAACTTGTACATGAGTTGGTGGGAGGCAACCTACATCTTTGGGGGTGGTAACCGACATCGGAGCTCGATTTTGTGGTACGGGAGGTACATCGATGATCTCCTGTTAATTTTGGGTGGAACCAACATTAAAGCTGGGGAGTTTTTGGATTATTTGAACCATAATGATTTGAATTTGCACTTTACTCATGTATACGAGGCATCCAAGGTCTCTTTTCTCAATCTCACCCTTCAAGGGGATTCTGCTTTACGTAGGATCCAGACTAGTATTTATAGGAAGCCGACGTCCAGCAATGGTCTCCTTCATACCAAATCTGCTCATCGAAAATCCCAGATCAACAATATTCCTAAGGGACAGTTCCTGCAATTGCGCAGGAACTGTTCCTCAGAGGCTGGCTTTGAGCAGGCAGCTCTTGATCTGAGACAGAGATTTGTAGATAGAGGCTATGGGGAGGGGTTGCTGGATGAGGCCCTTAGTTTTGCTAGATCACATATTTTGATTGGAGATAGACCCTCGGTTGCCTCCAGTTCTGTGAGATGTGATGTCAGATTCATTATGGAATTTAGCTCTCAATTTGGGTCTATTTGTGATGTGATCAAAAGGTATTTACCATTGTTACGCACGGATGCCAAGTTGGATGATATACTCCAGAATGGATGTGAGTTTGTGGCAAGGAGGGGGCTCACTGTTGGTAACACGGTGTCTCCTAGTTTATTTTTGAGTCAACGGGCGAAGCCAACGTGGTTGAGATATACAGGATTCTTTTGATGTGGAGCAACAGTTTGCAAATGTTGCCAATATGCTAAAGTTTCAAACAGTTTTGCTAGTACTACAGCTCAGAATGTGTGATATACTTAATTACATGCAAGACTTGTTTGAAACAATTTGTTGGTCGCACTATCCGCCCACTTAAACATCAGATTAGAGAATATATTGCTCAGATAGAGTGTAGAAGGATGAAATCTGCAGTGGCCAAGCACATTTTGGAGTGTCATGAGGGTAGGCTCTCGTCCTTTGAATTTCAGGGGATTGAAAAAGTTAAGCTTCCATGGCGCGGCAGGGAATGTATCATCTCTCATCGCAAAACGTGAGGCTTACTGGATCTTCCACCTTGATACCCGTGTCCCAAGCAGCTTAAATTCCGAATGGGACATAAGCCACATTTTTTAGGGTAATGGGCGTAGGTTATATGTGAAGTGTATCGCTTACATCATGAGGATATGTTTATATATGAGGCTATTATTATTATTATTATTATTATTATTATTATTTTTACTTTAAATAATTATTATTTTCATTATTAATTATTTACAAATATTTTTATGTTTTATATATATTTCTATGTTTTTGTGATGTTTGCGATATATACATATATCTTTTTCTCTCATGATACTCCTCTTTTCTTCTGTGTACTCCCCGTCACTGACACCAATGGGAATTACTTCCTGCCTCCAGCTCTTCAGTTTTTTTCTGGTCCTAGCAGCTGGGAGGACAGGAGGCGCATGCCTCCGTTGTTTTCAGCTTCTTAAGATGCGGAGAAGCGATAATATATATATAAAAAAAAAAGAATCTAAGAATCAAAGAATCTAATGCAGCATACCGGAATACATAAAAGGCCAGTGTGATGGGCTTCACGCGGCAGGGACATCCGGATCGCTGCATTCAGAGCCAGGATGACTCCCTGGCAAGGTTTCAAGTTCCCTTCCGTAGGCGGTCCTCCTCCTGTCGCACGGTCAGCACAGGAGTGACGCCTGGTAATGTTTCTCTGGTTGTCGGCAGGAGCCCGGGTTCAGGAAGTTCTGCAGGCACGCTGCGTTCCAGCGTGAGACGCACGCTGTGCGCAGGGGTTTGGAAGGGAAGTGGTGGCTGTGGACGGAGTCTTCAGGATTACACTGCGTCACATGGGCAGTTCAGCTATGGAACGCACGCCGAATATAAGGAGCATGCTGCACCTTCAGATAGGATTACTTTTTTCTCTTATTTTGTTTTGGTCAGTTTTTTTAGAATATTTATTAATAAAGGTTAAGTTTTAGACCATGTCTGCTAGTAAGCCCTCTTCTGGCAAGGATAAGGCTGAGGCAGGTCCCCCTAAGGAGGAAAAATCCCAAAAAGTGAAGTCTTGTGCCAACTGTGATAAAAAGCTTCCAGTTGCTGACTCCTCTAAATTTTGTCAGGATTGCATGAAGAAAATGGCCCTGCAGGAAATGCCAGGTCAATTTCAGGATTTCCTATCCTGGATGAAGGTCTCAATGCAAGAGACCTTCTCAGCTATGCAAAATTCCTTAAACCCCAAAAAAAGGCAGAGGTTAGAGGATCCGGGTGAGGGTCCCTCCTCCCCTGGGGTTTTAGATAATGAGGATAAGAACAGCCAAGGAGACTCTGAATCATTTTCGGAGGAAGAAGAAGGCGAAATAATTGAGAATTCAGGTGAATTTGCTCTGGACAAAATTGATGCCTTTTTAAAATCTATGCGCAAGTCTCTAGGATTAGTAGAAGAACAGAAAGAGTTAGGCATCATGGATGCAGCTTTTGTAGGTTCCAAGAAACCAGCTCTTACCTTTCAGGTTCATCAGTCTATCACAGATATTGTTGCAGAAGAATGGCAGAAGATTGATAAGAGAGCTTCGGTCACTAAAAGATTTGGGAAAATGTATCCGTTTGATCAAGCCCAAACTAAAACCTGGACATCTCCACCAAAGGTCGATGCAGCTGTCTCCAGATTAGCCAAACATACCACCATACCATTAGAAGATGGTTCATCCCTTAAGGATGCTATGGATAGAAAACTGGAGTCTTCCCTTAAGAGACAGTATACCCTCATTGGTAGCAACATTCAGATCGCCACCGCCTTGGCCTGTGTTTCCAGGGCCATGAGGATTTGGCTTACAAATTTAGAAGAAAATATTGAATCAGGGGTATCAAGATCTAAGCTAGCCAGAGAAGTAGCTGCTATTAAAGAGGCTAATAATTTTGTCTGTGACACCTCTCTAGATTCAGTTAAACTGGGGGCAAGATCTTCAGCTCTTTCTATTGCTTCCAGAAGGGCTTTATGGCTTAGGCCCTGGGGCGCAGATGTCTCCTCCAAGTCCAAATTAGTCAATCTTCCCTTTAAAGGAGATATGTTGTTCGGTGAGCAACTTGAAGATATAGTTAAAAAACTGTCAGGAGGAAAGAGCGCTTTTCTCCCTCAGGAAAGAAAAAAAAGATCCCCTCCTAGATCAGCGGCATATAGGAATAAATCCTATTCCTTTCGTGATTCCAAAAGGTATCAAGGTCGACAGTTTGATCAAAAAAGACAATCCTCTTATCAGTCATCCAGGGGAACGTACAGGAAGGATTTCCCCAAGAAGCAATTTAAAAAGGAGTTCTGAAGGTCAGCGGAGGCCATTTCCAGAGCAGGTAGGGGGTCGCCTGCATTTCTTTCGGGACCAATGGGAGTCTTCAGACCGTTGGGTCCACCAAATTCTGGAAATGGGATATCCGCTCCCCTTCATACAGATCCCAAAAGCTCACAGATTTTTAAGTTCAAAGATGCCTTCCAGTCCCAGGAAGAAAAGGCTTCTGTTTCTGGAAATCCAGTCCCTTCTGGAGAAAAGAGCTATTCAGCCGGTTCCAGCGAGTCAGAGGTACATGGGAATTTATTCCACCCTGTTCTCGGTTCCAAAGCCCTCAGGTTCAATCAGAACCATACTGGATCTAAAGGCAGTCAACTCATGCCTAGAAAAAAGAAGGTTCAAGATGGAATCAGTCAATTCCGTGATAAGGTCGGTTCCCCCTGGCATTTTCCTCTCCAAAATAGATCTTCAAGATGCTTATTTTCATATTCAGATAAGAAGGGATTATCGAAAGTATCTAAGATTTGCTCTGGGGGATCAACATTTTCAGTTCCGGGTTCTTCCTTTCGGGCTCTCCACGGCCCCCAGAGTGTTCACAATGGTTTTAGCTGCTGCCTTGGAACCAATAAGGCAGAAGGGGATCCTGGTCATTCCTTATTTGGATGACCTATTATTAGTATCCCAGTCAGAAAACCAGCGATCAACACAAATATAGTATTGGAACATCTTTCAAGCCTGGGTTGGGTAATAAACAGGCAGAAGAGCCATCTAGCCCCTACGCAGGACCTGGTCTTCATAGGCATGAGATTCAGGACTCTAGTGCCGCTCATAACCTTAACGGAAGACAGGGTCAGAAACATAGTGAAAAATTTGAAAAATTTCAGAAAAAAGAAGAGCCATATTGCCCACATTTTCATGAGGTGTCTGGGAATCATGATGTCAGCTATACAGGTTGTGCCCTGGGCCAGGTTTCATGCAAGGCATCTTCAGTGCTACTTCCTGAAGTATTGGGACAGACACCATCAAAACCCTCTACAGAGAATCAAACTAGCCCCAGAGGTTCGCCAGGAGTTGTTATGGTGGACAAGGGAAAAAAACCTTCAAAAAGGAACATCGCTAGCAGAACCGGTATGGAACATCATCACTACAGATGCCAGTTCTCTAGGCTGGGGAGCAGTCTGGGCTTCAAGATCAGCCCAGGGATCATGGTCAAAAGAAGAAAAAGCCCTGTACATAAATGTGCTAGAGCTCAGAGCAATAAAAAATGCTCTCCTAAGTTTCAAGCATCATCTGCAAAACTCGGCGGTACACATCAGGTCAGACAAAATGACAGTGGTCCAGTATGTAAAAAACCAAGGGGGAACAAAGAGTTTAGCTCTAAACAAAGAGCTGACCAGCATATTCAAGTGGGCAGAAAGAAACTTGTTAGCAATCACTGCTTCCCACATATCAGGATTACAAAATGTACAGGCAGATTACCTGAGCAGGAAAAGAATTCATCCAGGAGAATGGTCCCTGAATCAGGAAGTCTTCATTCAAATTACCAAGAAGATGGGAGCCCCTGTAGTGGATCTCATGGCAAGCCCAGAGAATTGCAAATGTCGCCAGTTCTTTACAAGATGGAAGACAACCTCGGCCCTAGGCCAGGATGCCTTGAGGCATTCCTGGAATTTCTCCTTAAGCCTACATTTTTCCACCTATTCCATTAATCAGAGAGGTCCTGAGGAAGGTGAGGTTGGAACAAGAGGAAGTCATAATGATAGCCCCAAAATGGCCAAGGCGCACTTGGTACTCAGACCTGGTCAGGATGTCCAGTCAGAGTCCATGGACTCTGCCAGAGAGAGAAGATCTGTTGATGCAGGGGCCTCTGCTTCATCCGCATCCAAAATTTTTCCATTTAACAGCCTGGAGATTGAGCGGCAATCTCTATTAGCCCAGGGAATCTCTAACAAGGTAGCAGATACTATTGTTTCAGGCAGAAAGAAATCAACTCTTAAGATCTATGATAGAGTATGGAAAATCTTCAGAGCCTGGTGTATCAGGAATAAGATCGGTAAGGATCAGGTAAATGCCCCAATAATTTTGGATTTCTTGCAGAACGGTTTTGATATGGGGCTAAGCCCAGCCTCTCTGAAGGTTCAGATCTCTGCCATTTCAGCAGTTATGTCCAAACACTGGGCTGAGGATGCCCTAATAAGAAGATTTGTCAGAGCAATAGAAAGAATTCGTCCAAGACTCAGGGAGATAGTTCCGGCTTGGGATCTAAATGTGGTTCTGACGCAACTGGTTGATTCTCCACTATTTGAACCTATTGATACAATATCCTTAAAGCATTTGACCTGGAAGACAGCTTTTCTTACAGCCATCACATCTGCAAAAAGAGTTAATGAGTTACAGTCCCTTTCCTGCCAGGCTCCTTATCTATCTTTCCACCTGGATAAAGTGGTGCTTAGGATGAAGCCATCCTTCAGGGGAAAAGTAGTTTCTGAACTCAGTCAAAATCAGGAAATCATTCTTCCCTCTTTTTGTTCTTCCCCAAAGGGTAAGAAGGAAGTAAGGCTGCACTCATTAGATCTAGTTAGGTGTCTTTCCACTTACCTTCAGAGGACGGCAGACTTTAGGAAATCAGACACCCTTTTTGTTCAGTACTGTGGGAAAAGAAAGGGTTTTGCCGCATCCAAACCATCTATTGCCAGATACATTAGGCAGTGCATTATCTCTGCTTACATTGAGGCTAAATTGAATCCGCCCCTAAAATTGAAAGCTCATTCTACTAGAGCTGTAGCCACTTCATGGGCTATAAGAACTAATGCCTCTGCTGAGGACTTATGTAAGGCAGCTACATGGTCCTCTATCTCAACCTTTATTAAACACTACAGGTTGGATATAGAGGCTTCCGCGGACGCAAAATTTGGAAGAGGAATTCTGCAAGCATTAATCCCTCATTAGCAGGGTAAGATTACTCACTCCTCTTTTCGTTTTTTCTTTATTTATTGCTGAATATGTTACAGTTTTGGTTATATGTGGATGTGGATTTCCCTCCCTTATTGTTTTGCTTGGAAAGTTCCCATTGGTGTCAGTGACGGGGAGTACACAGAAGAAATAGAGAAATTTTGCTTACCGTTATTTCCTTTTCTTCTGTGTATCTCCACGTCACACCCGCCCTTAACCTTATTATGTTCTTATGTATGGTTTCAGCTTGGACAAAGGTATAACTGAAGAGGTTGGGGGAGGAGTCTATTTTTAAATATTTTCGTGGTCCTACCAGCTGGAGGCAGGAAGTAATTCCCATTGGTGTCAGTGACGTGGAGATACACAGAAGAAAAGGAAATAACGATAAGCAAAATTTCTCTATTTTGTGGTTTAATGAGCTGTTTATCAGTATGGGTTTGTGGAATTTATTAACCATGACGAGGATTTGTTTTCCTTGTTTTGGTTTTATTCCCCTTAATTCATGTCTGATTTTTTTTCCGTCTCTAATTACTGTTTTGCTTTATGCCATTATTCGGTTATGCCTCTTTACCTGGTCACTTTAGGCAGAGCAAAGACCAAGTATATAGGAGGTGCTCAAAATCCGGTATCATCACACTACCGAGGTTTTTTTAGTAGGTTGATTGCTAACACCTTGAGTCTATGAATTAGCGCTTGATAGCGCAAAACATGTCGGGCTAATGAGCTTCTCCCTTAGAAGTCCTGCTTTATGCTTCCTTTCTACCCAGCCATTGATACGTATGTGCATCTACATGTTGTTTTTTTACGAAGTCTTGGAATAAAGTTTAGTGGATTTTAAACACATGGATGTTCAACGTATTGATATTTATGTCTGTGTGCTATCAAATCTTTGACATTGCCTTCAAGACTGGGTGCCCAAGCGGTGGACATTTTGGGTTCATACACTAAGCTTCTTTGGGACATATCTCACCTTATTTTGCTCCTAGGAGGCAGTGGGTGGGCTTTTAGTGCTTATGGTGAACCATGGTGAACCACTGACTACCCATGGGTAGTCAGTTGTCAGGGGGCACTGCTTCCAAATGGCAGGAGAACCACTCTGCCATTTTATTTAAAGACTACATCTCCCAGAATCCCTTGATTCCTGGGTTTTCTGACATGGGAAGAGATTGTCTTTGAGTGCTCCTATTCCTTTTTGGATTCTCCATGCTGCACAGAGGCTAGTCATTCCATCCTGCCCCCTTGTAGTCGTAAAAGTTGTTTGCATACTTTTAAGTACTTTTCCTTTATCTTTCTACTATTTTGACAATCCTTGCACTATTTTGTGTGGTCTTATGTCAGAGACACATGGGCAAGTCCAAGGCTAAAGATTCTGGGGTTCCACAAACTCCTTTAACCCATTACTCCTCATGTCAAACTGGCCTTCCTAGGGAGTATTCTGGTATCTTATGTCCCTTTTGCACTGTGGTCCCTGTGGGGTCCTCAACTGCTGAACAGAAACCAGTTTGGTTTAATGCTCTTATCTCTTCAGTCACTTCTATCCCCTCATCTATCCATGGTTCTTAAGCGCTAGGTCTGTTGGAAACCCTGCACCCCCAACCAGGTGTTTGAGTCCTGTATTTAGGGGTTGCATACAAATTATTGAGGAATCCACAACTGCAGAAGGGGAGACAGATGGAGAGAATTTGGACTAGTTTCTGTCATTGGTGAATTACCATGAAGATGGCTGTAGCCCCTCAGCTGAGGGCCTTATTGAAGTGGTCCTAGACATGCTTAATGCCTCAAAGCCCTCTGATTCTGGTTGGTCTTCCCCTGACATTTTAACTCTTTGAGCACTAGAATGGTATGCAACGCATTGCAAAGTAATGTTTTGCGTACCTCACTTCCACTCAAAGGATTTAGAAATGCTAGAAGGTTTCTATTTTTCCTCCTCACCATTGTTTAGGCAAGGTTATCTTGGAAGAATGAAAGACGCCTGACAGGAGACTTTTCATTAATAGATACATTTCAAACTTGTATTCTTTTATGTCGTAGGCTACACTTCCTGCTGTTGATCCTCCAGTTTTTAGTTTTGCTAAGAATACTGCACCAGCACTGGCACATGCTGTGGCCCTTAAGGATCAAGTGAATAAATGACTTGACTCCTTGCTGAAGGTGAACTTTGTAGCCACGGGTACAGCCTTACTTCTTAGTTTGGCAATGCATGATTTACTAGGGCTATGGCTATCTTGGGTGATCAACTTTGGGATGCAATCCAAGCGGATGCTGCCAAGGTCCTTGAAGAAAATGCTTATCTCACTGAAGTGACCTTTGATGCCACCAGGTTCACAGGGAAAGCCTCTGCTCTTTCAGTGGCTTAAGATCTGGTTAGCTGACCAATTGTCCAAGAAATCTCTGGCTTCTCTTCCCTTTGTGGGCAAACAATTGTTAGGCTCTGAGATGGAGAAAATTATCATCCATGTCACAGGAGGAAAAATAACCTTGCTACTTCAAGTTACTCCTAAGTGTGTCTTTTTTACTAAGAAGACATGCGGCTTTCATTACCCCCGCAAATTCAGGTATGCATCTAGGCTTCAGTCCTTCATCCTCACAGGCACGTCCTCCCCCAAAACAAAGCAGGCTTGGGCAGGCAAAAAAAGCTACTCAGAATCCTAAGGCTAACAAGTCCACCTTCGCTTGTCTAACGGGCTCCTGGTCTGTCTGTAGGAGACTGCCCCTGTGTTATGCATCAGTGGTTTGGCGGGTTATTTCAGAAGCGTGTGTGTGCTGTTGTTCACGTTGGAGAAATATCATTGCTGTAACATTAGCACCCAGGCAGATGTCCAACCGAAAATGTGATTGCTTCCCTCCTGGAATGGCTGTATATTTATATACATACTCCAAGGTCCTTCCCCTTTACCATTTTGTCCTGTCCAGAGTTCTTTGGGATCCTGATTGGGGCTGCCAATTACTCGATGAAGTTTACACCTTGCGAGAAAAGCAGGTGGTGGTCCTGGTTCCTCCAAAGGAACACTTCACTAGAATTTACTGGTTTTCCAAAAAAGATGGTGGATGCCATCCTATTCAGGACTTAAAATGCCTCAACCAATTTGTGCTGACACCACAGTTATCCTTGAGATCTGTCATCACAGTTATGTGTCCAGGGGACATATATAAAACAAAGCACAGAATAGTGTAATAATGCAATTAATGCAACAGAATAGTGTAATAATCATTTAATCTAGAGAAAAAAATGCAGTCTACTCAATTTCTCAAATGGTCAGGATGAAAATACTCTCCATCAACTGACAAGCATCTGGAGAAATTACCTTATCTCTTTTCGGGTGATCCCAAAGTGAAGAACGACTGTACTTCAAATCAGATTCACAAGAGTTCTAAAAAAATATAACATTTATTTATATAAGACAATAAACATGCCTATTCTTAAGAGTTTAGCTGCCTGGCGCCACTTTATCAAAGATAATGGTCACAGTATTTTGTTTTGCATTG
Organism: Rhinophrynus dorsalis; assembly: GCA_037306005.1. Classification (NCBI taxonomy): domain Eukaryota; kingdom Metazoa; phylum Chordata; class Amphibia; order Anura; family Rhinophrynidae; genus Rhinophrynus; species Rhinophrynus dorsalis. Next base: position 363,701,693 of record CM074722.1, read on the forward strand.
CAGGGCAGCCATTTTCAGTTCATTGCCCTTCCATTTAGTCTAGTGTCCACTCCGCGGGTCTTCTTCACATCCACGTGTAGGCTATCTCTTTGATTCTCTGCCTATACAAACTTTTACTTTTGCAGATTCAGGAATGGTTTTCCATTCTGAAGCAGCACAGTTGCATACTCTAGATTCAGTCCTTGACTCTTTGGGTGTCTCAGGCAATTTTTTGGTCTTTGGCGATGGTGCTGGAGCACATGAAAGTGTTGGGTTACCTGGTTTCTGCCCAGGAGGCATTTCCCTTTGCACATTTCCTTCGGAGGAGATTGCAACTGGACATTCTCAGAAATTAGTCCAGACATCAGTTTCATCTCTCTAATGTCATGTCTCTGTATCTTTGGACTAAGGAGGACCTTAGCTTGTGGTTACAGCAGTCCCATATGACATTGGATTGTTTGCTTGTTATTCCATAATGGAATGTTGTCGCACAGATGTCAGCGTTCTGGGATGGGGTGCTATCTTGGGCCCTCTCACAGCCCAGGGCCTCTGGAACAGGGAGGAGAACATGCTGGCCATGAATGTGCATTGCTTTGCAATGCATTCCGTACCCCTCTGGCACTCAACTGGTTAATCAAAAGTTATCTAAACTCAAACTTGAATTTTTGTAGTTGCAGTGTATCAATGGCCTGAAATAGCAACAGCACCAATGTACAATTTCAGGTTATGGAGATCCTGCACCTCCAACATTCAAGTTTGAGCTGCGATAACTTTAAATAAAACACCTTTCAGCAGTGGGAGTACCCCACAATATATATCTTTTTAAATATTAAGTGTTACTATCCCTTTATGGGGTTAAAAACAAATGACCAATTTTTTTGATCTTGCTTTCTTTTATTTTCTAAGAAAACCAAGCTTTATGAATATCAGGATCCCTTATCAAACCCTTACATAAGCATTTCCTAAATTGTATTCCGCTTGAGGTTCCTCCAGGTGTTCCTCAAAAGAATTGTTATTGTACACATTCTTAAAACACATCACCATATTATAACCTGTTTCTTTAAAACTGAGATGTAGTGAGACTTCCGGGAAGCAAAGCCCTCAGGCTACAAGTGGTATGGCTATCAGCAGGGCACAGTCTCCACGTATCATTGTGGCGTGGCACACTGTATGGAAGGCAGCTTTTGACAGGTGTATTCAAATATTTTTCTCTTTTGCATTGATATGGCTGTTAATGCACTTGTAAACACATATAGATCCTCATACAGTGTTTGTAGTAATATTGTAAAAGAATCAAGAACATATATATATTTACATTAAAATGCATTCCGTTTCTCACTTTACTAGGGATGGGCAAAAGTCCTTTTTTGCAGGAGTATTTGTGTAAAACAACCAACACTTTTTTCCAAGCATTAAAATATTTGTGTTTTTACTACTGACAATAACATTCCTACAGGAACTTGGCAGATTCCACCTATGGTTTCTATGGTAGTGAGAATTCATGCTGCAGTTCTACTGTTGCTGAGTGCTGAAGTGGAGGTGAGAGTTGTTAGCAGGTTGAGCCCTGTTGCAACATAAGCCTTGAAGAAAATGTTAGCAGATTTGCCCTAGGGTTAGGAAATACCTTGAAAAATTTCTTAGCAGGCTGGTAAGGACTTCCATTTTCAGCTGGATGGAGCTTGTGGCTATGCTTTAACATGGAATGTAATGCATTATTAGCTGACTGAGGGCCATGGGAAGGTAAGTCTTGAAAATACTGTGAGTAGGCCTATGGTAAAGTAAGCCTTGGAAAAAATGGTTAAAGCAGAACTTTCACCTTCTATAAAGTCGCCCTCCAATAATTAAGCATATGGCAACTAGCTTCATAATGGTTCTATTAGGTCTCAGAAGTACCTGATTCTGAACCAATCCTTAATCTTCAGAGACTGGCAGCCAGGTTAGTGCCGTCTGCGTGCCTGAGCCGTGTTTCGGGACAGTGCAATGACTCCTAGAGGAGACTGAGACTGACAGCACTGGCGCTCAGACATCTTTAAGACAAGCTTCTGGTCTCTGAAGATTAAGGATTACTTCAGAATCAGGTACTTCTGAGAGCTAATAGAACTATTATGAAGCTAGTCGCCATATGCTTAATTATTGGAGGGCGACTTTATAGAAGGTGAAAGTTCTGCTTTAAGAGCCTGTTAAGAATCTTCACTTTAAGCTGGTGATTGGGCAGGTAGGTATGCTCTTGTTAGCAGGCTGAGGTCTATGACAACATACATACCTAAAGCCTTGAAAAATATTTTAGTAGATTGAGACCCATGGCAAGATAAGCCTGAAAAAAATGGGTAAAGCATGGTACCGTGTTAGCCATAGAAAATGCAGGAGACTTGGGAACGGTAGCTCCAGGTATCCCTTTCCATAAGGGAGTGGTATCTAATCTTTGTGACCAATATGAAATGGTGAGGGAAGCCACCTCCAGAGAAACAAATTATAAACTCAGATGGTACAGAACCCCTCAACAGCTGCATAGATTCTACCCTGCAACTACATCTCTGTGTTGGAGGTGTCAGGCTGAAGTGGGCATGGACATGCCTTCTCATCTCAACTTTTTGGAAGTCAGTTCTCGCTGAGATGAACAATGTTTATAAGGTGCACATACCTCATGACCCAATTCTCTTGTCTTCTAGGTCTAAACCGTCACCACTCATTGGATATACCCAGCCACTCTAGTCTTCTTTTCCAAGCTATGCTTAAAGCGGAACTATCGTTGGATATCAACTTGGGTTACCCAAACTGATACCCCTATGGTATGCTTTATTCAGTATATTAAACCTGTTATAATGTTCAGATTAATGAGTATAGTTACCATTATAATATGTCGCATGAAAGTACAGACCGCAGCCATCTTTGATTTTTTCTTTGAAAGCGCATGCGTTTCATTCTCTGTTGCCTGTCAATCAGGTTAGGAGTCTCAGCCCAGTGTCCGCCCCTATGCAGTGCGCGTCTGTGAGGCATGCCTGCAAGAAGTCATGTGACCTTCTTACTGTCGAGCGCGCGTATCATTGCCTGTACACATCAGCTTGCTACGTAAGATGTGTGCCATGCGCAAAAAGAATATTACTAAAGTAACAGTGCACAATACAATTGGATTTAAAGGGTTAAATTACAGTAAATAGCCTCCGATATTATAGGAAACTTACTTGCACCCCATTTTTACTTTAGCAACTGTGCAATACATTGTTTATTCTGCGCTGCATGTTAAACTCGTTATATTGAAAATGGGTTGAAAGTAATACTCCTATAATAGAGATGGCTATTTAGTGTAAAGTAATGTAACCCTTTAATTTCAAATATTTATTTTCAATGTATAGTTATGTATGTAGGATGTAAACGGGATGCAAGTAATACTCCAATAATATTGGAAGCGCCGCACTGCAATAAATAAAGATGCTAGAGCCACTAGCCAGTCAATCAGAGCAGACCGCTTCCCTGTTAGCATGGAAACGGCTGCGTCCATATATGGAGTGAGACAGACACATGCACGCACTCAGAAATCTGTACTATTACCCGAACGCGCTTGGAAACAGGTCATGTGCTACAGTAGGGGCGTACACAGGCAGAATGTAAAGGACCGTTGGGAGTGACTACGTTACCTTAAGGTAACGAGTAATACATGCGCAGTCCATCTCCCACTGTCTTGACGTCACAAGGTAAGATTTGGATCCTTTGTTTATGCCTACCTTAGACAGTTATTTTAAAAAAACATTATCAACTCGTGTTATATATTTAAGAGGAGTGTTCATTGGGACAACATCTTGTACATACGATAGTTCCCCTTTAATGCTGTTCGAGCCTCTATTACAGCGAAGTGGAAATTCCACTTTGGAGAGCAAAAATCCAAAGCGTCTATGAAATGGAACCATGTCATGCAGTTTGATTCCGTTCCTGGAGGGTTTGGTGGGCTAGTGGATTGACAATAACAAGTGACTGGTGGTTGTGGGTGACTGACTTCCCACTGGTCATACACATCACCAAAAAGTTAATACAAATAATTGTCCCTCCCTGCAATAAGTAATGCACATTCTATGGAGTGGGCAGTATGAAGATGTTACCCAAATACCCTGAATTCTATTAAGCCTCCATTGTGAACAGGAATTTCTGTGCATGATTTTGAGGCATATTGTTGTGATTTTTTTGTTGGGGACAGTCAAGAGGTACAGTGACAGAAACAGCACCTGATTTCTTTGGGGATGATTTAACACTGTCAACATAAACCTCCTGTTGGTTATGTTGTATGTGTTTAACTAGCTCAGACATGCCAAGGTGTTATCCCCCCCATCTCAACTTATTCCATCAGTGTACATATTTCAGTTGTTGATAACTGCACAGTCCCACTCCCTGCCCCCCATGGAAAAATACTCCCACACCCATCATATCAGAGAAGGTGGAGGAGGAGAAGGATTATGGAAATTGGATAACATTGCACTATTTGCCAATCATTAATCAATGGTCACATCAGTGTCTCAACTGTTGTAGATGGTGGCAACTGTTTAAACCCCTCCTACTCCTCCATGCTGTTACCACCACCACCACCACCGAATGTGCCATATGCCTCTCTGTTCTGTGTGTTTTTGTTTTTTTCACTTTTGCTACATGTTTATATGGCATTAGATATTGGTTCATTTTTAAAAATTTAAGTCTTATCTGTATAACCAGCTTCACTGAAAATATGTTATGATTGCACACTTGCTGTTGGGCTGCTAAGAGTTTCCACAGCAGTACACAAGAGTGCTGGCTACACACAATGGTTTGTTTGCCAATAGCCAAATGGGTCATCATTTTGGCCTATAACATATCCTGAAAGTATGCACTAACCATTTCAAATGCAGTGGGTGGCACTATTTGGAGATAGAGAGTGTTCATGTGCATCGGTTACCAACCCATATCAGGGGAGCAAGTGTCCCAAAACCAAAAATGTTAGAATGCCACCCTTGAGACACATGAATTGATTTCTGTATTACATGTATTCTGCAAATTGTTATGATATTGTTACATGCTGAGGGTATAATTATTTTGCCCCTATATTTATTTCTCTTATCCTGCACAATAAGGATTTTTGTTGTATGTGTTTTACAGAATATGGTTCCTCAGAGTGCTACTGCTCGTACCTTGGCACAATGTCCAGCAATGTTGCAAGAATGTATTTCTCATCGCTTTTAATGGAGGCTATGTGAGGATCCTGTTCAAAGCATGCTAACATATAAATCACTGGCTTATGTCTCAGTTTTTATTGGAAGAATCATCGACCATGTTCTTAATTTTTTCCTTGTAATAAATATATTAGTAGAAGTAGGTCACATAAGTCACATATCAACTGCCATTGACCTCATCCAAAGTCTTACAGTTAAGCACTATCTATTTTCTAATATCCTTGTTCTGTGCATGCAAAACTCTCCAGTATGGGCAATGCAGAATTCCACCTTGTAGCAACCTCTGTTCTAAGCTGGTGCTAGGGCTGGTTGTTATTCTCTTGCATAGAATGTTATAGTATTGAGAGGACTATATGACTGGCTAAAATTTGTAAAGATTTTGTTGGCAATATTTGACATTTCTTTTACAGTTTCAGAAGAATTGAGTAACAATTAGATTTAGAATGTGGACAAAGCAGGATACATGTACCATATCTACTGTTCTCAAACCAGCTAATATATTGGAACTATTATCTGCAGTCTGCAGACATAAAACCAGCTTTAAAGGAGTAGCATACAAACCATTAATCTATTTCCTGCTGCAGTTTGTTTAACACATCTTCAGCTTTGTGGGTTTGACTCTCAAAGCTCTGCATGCATACAGTGTCATGCCGATGGTATGGACTACACTGCTGCTGGACTTTACTAACTAGTGCAAGAGGCAACACTGTTGGTGACTTGCTGCTGTTGCCAGCTGATGTAATAGATTCCCTGAGAGCAGTGACAGTCATATAGTCAGTTATCTGGCCACTTGTTCACATAACTGTGGTCAGGTGAACATTCTTGCCATATGATGCTTTCAGTCCTTTTCCTATGACACTAATCACCTGCTTGTACAAGTCTGGCACAGCTGCTCTTGAAAAATAACTGTGGCTTGGGATATGCTAATTGGGAAAAACATACGACATCAGTTCTTTAAAACCTCAGTTTTCTACAAAACAATGGGGAAGCATGTCAACTGCTAACATTTGAGAAGTTTGTTGTTCTACAGGCATATTATTGGATTCTTTTTGAAAATGTTTTTACTTCCTTCTAAGAACTCAGTAAATGTGGTTTGACAGCAAAAAGAAGTGTTCTGTTAAATCCTTTTCTTTTTAGTCCATGGAACACAGGTACCATCGGCTGAGACCCTCCTCCTGGAGGGCAGGTGCATCACAAAAGACAGGGTCTTTAGGGTGAAGACTCCATCCTCCTCCAGCTCACCCCCCACCCACTAACTCCCAGAATTCATTTAACCGAAGCCACACAACGAGAAGTAAGCAGGGAAGAGGATAAGAAAACCTCTTAAGAGAAAGACCCTTAGGGCTCCTCCGCCTAGGAAAGCAACACAACGAAGATCCCTTTCTCTGGGTGGGAGACCTCTGTTCCACATGTGTCACAGAGGTGGCCTCCAGCTTCCTATGTCTTTGTCTGCTGCTGTCTTGCAGAGTTGTTCTGGTGCCCTTTCCCTCTCTCCCTTCTTCTCAGCCGAGGTGGCCTATACACTTCTGACCTGCACTTCATAAGGGCACACTCCGTCCATCCAGCGCACAATTATAGCGTTTGTTGTTCTTACCTAATGTTTCTGAATTTGTATGTTCCAGTTTGCCTCCAGATTTTGTCCTGGCTTGTTCCTTTACATCTCTTCTTGCATGCCAATATATTCTCTGTTTAGTCCTGCCAATTGCTGACCTTGGCCTGTCCCCAGATCACTCTTCTTGCCTGTTGATTTTGTACTGCTGTCCAACCTGTTGCTGACTTTGGCCTGTCACCAACTTTAATTCTAGCCTGCTCATTTGGTTCTGCGCTGTCCTGGCTGTTGATGACCCTGGCTTGACCCTGGACTACCCTCTTTGCCTGCATCTTGGTGGAAGTCTCCTGTACCGAGTTTCCTGCAGAGCTCCTGTATTCATTACAGGTAGAGCTCCTCTCCAGCTAGTATTCTGCTGACCAGTCTACTTTGGGTGAGTCTTAATTATTATTCACTATATTGGAAATATTTGCCCTGGTAGAGTTAGTCCCTACTGCAGTGGGTTATCCTGGGCCTTCTTCAGCTCCACTGAAGGGGGTCATCTAGCTTTGCGGCTAGCAACTTTATATGGCCCTGGCCTCAGCCTAACCTTCTCCAGCCTACTCCCACATTACTCTACCCCTTAGTCCAGGGTGTTCTAGTCCATGTTTGTGACAATATTGCCAAAAGAGAAAGGGATTTAACAGGTGAGAACATTAAAATCCTATTTTCTATTATGCCCAATATGGAACACAGGCACCATGGGGATATACTGACATTAGGTTCCCAGTGACAAGAAAGGAGAAAGGACCTCACACATGTCCCCATGATACCTGAGTTCCCTAGGACTATTAAATATCTAAATAAACCAAGCCACAAGTGTCAACGGACACTGAACTTACACAGCACTCTAAAACAAGAGACAACAGAGCTCAGAAAATACTGAACAACAACTGGCAGGAAAAAGTGTGCAGATCCATAAACAGGCAGAACCGCCAGCAGGACCTTCAGGCCAAAACTGGCCTCACCCGAGGCCAGGAGATTGACACTGTTGTATTTGCAGAAGGTGTACAAGGAGGACCAAGTTGCAGCCTTGCACAGTTTTTCAGCTGAGGCCTGGTTCATGTAGGACCAGGAAGAACCCACAGACCTGGTGGAGTGCACTGTGATTTTAAAGGGATCAGGTTTCTTCCAGATTTAATATGCTTGGTGTATGGTAGCGTTGATTCTGGTGACCTTGGATGCTGCCTGACCAGCTCTGGGACCCTCTGAGATGACATACAGAGAGTCAGCCTTTGTGAAAAGGCTTAGTACGGTGCACATAAAACTTAAGGCAGAGCACCACGTCCAACAGATGGAGAGCCCTCTCCTTATCAGATGAAGGGTCAGGACAAAAGGAAGGTACCACAATCTCTTGATTGATGTGGAACTCAGAGACTACCTTGGGAAGAAATTCTTGAGAAGTAAGAAGTACCACCTTATCCTGATTAAAATAAAGAAAAGGAGGTTTGCAAGACAGAGCTTGGAACTCAGCTACTCAATGAGACAAATGCCAAAAGAAAAAACATTTTGAGTGTCAATTGGCACAAGGAGATGGAAGCAAGAGGATTGATAGGAGGTCTCTATAAAACACCCAGAACCAGGTTAAGGTCCCACAGGGGAGTGGGATCCTCAAAGTGATAGTAATACATTGTTAAAATTAACTTTAATTCTGTAGATATTAAAAAAAATAAATTGCACCCAGTCCTATCTCTCAAACCTCTATGTTCCCCCTTCCCTCCTCTTGCACTGACGTCAGCTTTCTGTTTTAGAGAAGGAGATCCCGGTCCGCAGACCGTCCTACGGTTCTTCAGCAGAGCCCAAATTACACTAGTTAGAAAGAAATACTTCATTTGAACGGTCTACAATGTGTGCTTGCAAACCAGGCACATCTAGACCGTTCAAATGAAGTATTTCTTTCTAACTAGTGTGATTTTGACTCTGCTGAAGAGCCGCAGGATTGTCTCTGGACCGGGATCTCCTACTCTAAGACAAAAGCTGACATCAGTGGAAGGGGAGGGAAGGGGGAACTTTGAAAGCTTATATCTCTCAAACCATAGAGGTTTGAGAGATAGGACTGGGTGCAATTAATTTATTTTTTAATATCTACAGAATTAAAGTTAATTTTAACAATGTATTCCTATCACTTTAAAGGAAGAGAAGGCATGAGTCACCCCTTGCATAAAAACCTTCACATCAGGGGTAATGGCAATGAGTCTTTAAAAAAGAACAGAGTATATAGATCAAAGGGATAGTAATACTTAAGTTTTACAAAGCTGCATCTTGTAGCCCTTAAAAAAATAAATTAAATGCCCCCAGTGCCATCTCTCAAACCTTTATGGTTTGAGAGATATTTGTATTTAAAGATCCCCCCTCCCTGACACCAACGCTGTAGCTGACTGCGGGGGAATCCGGTCCTGGGACCAGTCGATGGCTCAGCAGCAGAGCCGAGATTGAGATATTGAAAAACAAATCCTTCGCTGGAACGGACCGTTCCAGTGAACAATTTATTTTCCAATAACACGACCTCGGCTCTGCTGAAGAGCCTCCGCCGGTCCCGGATTCCCCTGCAGTCAGCTAGAGCGCTGACGTCAGGGAGGGAGGAACTTTAAATACAAATATCTCTCAAACCATAAAGTCTGCAGTGACATGTTCTTGTTCGCTCACCACTTATGAAAAAAAGACCATACCCTATGATAAGTCTTGGAAGAGATGAGCTTCCGGGCCTGGATCATGGTGGAAATTACCTCCGCGGAAAATCCCTTCCGCTTCAAGATATTGGCTTCATGACCATGCCATCAAAGCCAGTTTCTTCACATCCTTGTACCACAGGTAACCCTGGAGCAACAGATCCGACCTGGGAGGGAGCCGGATCGGATCCTGAAGAGAGAGACTGACTAGGTCTGCAAACCATGTCCTCTTGGGCCAGTGAGGAGCAATCACAATGACCAGTGCCCCATCCATTCTGATCTTTGTATCACCATGGGGATGAGAGGAATCAGAGGAAACATTTAGGAGTGGAGAAAGCTCCATGGAATTGACATTTTATCTGTTGCAAACGCCAGATTCCCCCCCCCCCCCCATTGGGGAACATAAAGCTGTAACCTTGCTGTTCCCCCCTTGTTGTGCCCCTCTTTATCTGGAACTTTATGTCTCTCTACAAAAAACTGCAGTGTTACCTTTTTACTGTAAAATACAGGATAGATTTGTTGGCTTCAAAATCAGCAAATTGTAATAAAAAATAAAATGTACATCCATGGGAATCCGGGGGGGGGGCACTGGAAACATTTCTGCGGACGTCCCTGTATAGAGCAGCAGATGCAGTCTACCAAACCACAATATATATATACTTACCCCCTTTGTTAATCTTTGTGTAGATGTAGAAGTGAGAGTGTATAATGCAGTATGTCAAGCTGAATCTGCTGTATGTTTGTCTTTACTTATCTGCCTCTACTCTAGCTAGCATAAACATTTCAAAAGCTTTCTTTCTCCCTCCTCTCTCTCTCTCCCTCTCTCCCAAGCAGAGGCTGATAATATTTTATACTGGGAAGCACAGACAGAATACAATGGGGAAAACTTGACATGGGGAAATTACACTATTATCATTGATTTCAAAGTAATGAAAAAAGCTGGAAATTTGAACTTTTTGTGGGAATTGCCACAGAAGGCAGGAAATGCCATTTTTCCCTTTTGGGGTGAAAACTTTTGCCCATTCCTATTTATAACAGAGCCAAAAACCCATATAAAAACTGAAAATAGCAAAGTCTAATTTACTATTATTGGGTTTTTCTGTTAAAAATTAAAAAGAAAGCATGTGAATCATATTTAGAATAGAATTTAGATATTTTCCTGCAAGTTGCAAATTATACCTTTGAGACCATTCTACTCTGTACAAATGTGCATTATATCTTGGTGTTCCATGGGTACATCCTATATAATAATTCGCTAAGGATGTTTGTCAGAAGCCTTCATGCCCAGTAGAGACAGCTGCGCGTGCTGCAGTCACATGCAGTAGAGAAAGCCCGCGTCACAGCTGATATGGAGCGGGGTGCTCCGAATTCAGACCGGAGTCCTCTCTGCGCACCTTTCTGTGCGCAGAGAGGTCTCCGGTCTGAATTCGGAGCGCCACGCTCCGTATCAGCTGTGGTGCGGGCAGTCTCTACTGCGCATGACTGCATAGGTGGCACTGTGGCCCATGTAAATGGGCTTTTCAACTAGTTAACATTATAAAAGTGTTCTGTGACCAAAAAAGTGGGAAAAACCTGCCATAGATGCCAGTGAATTGTCCAACACATAAAGACTTCTCTAAAATCCAAGGGGTTAATTTAGCCTGTGCCACTTGTTCTGTTTAGCTATTCTTTCCTACAAACTGTGTTTTCAGTTTAAAGTGGACCTGTCACCTTGGTTCAAGTTTGCACATCTGAAAAACTTCATTAAAAACTGCTCATATATCATGTTAGCCAAAAAAACAGTAAATGTACAGTGAAGGAGATTTTCATACTTGCTACATATGCTAATATGCGTTAGTGATAGTATCCGTGCAGTTTCATATGCTAATTATGAATTTTAGGGGACTTGTCATATGCTAATTAAGCTATACGCTGCACCAGGAGACTTTCCCTTTTCCCAGAAATAAATGTGTGAATATTTCCCAAACTATACATCTGCTGGGCAGGATTACTGCAACTCTTTACTTGTTGGCCTGCCTGCTAGCCATATATCTCCTTTCCAATCAGTTCTTAATTCAGCAACCAGAATACTCTTCCTCTCCTCCAGAACAGTACTTACACCTACACTTTTAAAATCATTGTCATGGCTTCCCATAAAGCAAAGTATTACATTAAAAATCCTCCTCATTACCTTCAAGGCTCTCCAACACTTGTTCCCCAACTTATATTTCATTTTTGATATCCTGCCATATACCTGCACCTCCTCTGGGCACCATGAATGGTAGATGACGTTCTGCTCTTTTAACCCTTTGAGTGCCAGAGGTGTATGCAATGCATTGCATACACCTCTGGCACTCAAGGGGTTAACCACTATCAATGTAACATGAATGAAGGCTTTTTCCCTTGCTGCTCTCTACCTCTGAAACACCCTACCACCCAGCATTCGCCAAGCTTCGACCCTCAACAACATCAAATCCAAGTTGCAGATGCAGCACTACTGTAATATGTAAACCATATCTCATATGCATATCAGAATTGTCAAAAATTGCATTACCTTCTCTACCTGCTTGTATATGTAAGCCACCCATCCTATACTTAGATTGTAAGGTCTATGGGGAAGGGACCTCCTATCCTAATGAACGCTCACCTGTTGTTCCTATTATGATTGTCTATATAACCATTTAAAGGGTCAGTAATGTCTATATATTAAAAATGGTCATATTGCAGCTATTAGAAAATTAAAATAAACCACCCCAGTCCCATCTCTCAAACCTTTATGGTTTAAGAGATATAGAAGGGTAAAGTTCCCTGCTCCCTCCTCTTTTCCTGACATCAGCTGTAAGCTGACGGCAGGATATCCTGGTCCTGGGACAAGCAAGTGTCTCTTCAGCAGAGCCGAAGTAGCACAATGTAAAAAGAAATACCTCACTTTGTAGACCGTTCCAATGAAGTATGTCTTTTTACATTGCGCTGTTTCAGCTCTGCTGAAGAGCCTCCTTGAGTCGGCTGACTCGAATCTCCTGCTGTCAGCTTTATATCTGACATCAGGGAAAGTGGAGGGAGTGGGGAACTTTAGCCTTCTGTATCTCTCAAACCATAAAGGTATGAGAGTTGAGACTGGGGTTATTTAGTTTAATTTTCTAATAGCCGCAATATGACCTTTTTTAATATATAGACATTACTGACCCTTTAATTACTGCACTTATTGTACCCCTTCTATACAAAATGTAAAATGTAAAGTGCTAAGTACATCTGGTGCTATATAAATAAAAATATGCATACATAGATAATTTTGGCAAACATAAAATAGGTCCACTGTAAGGGAATACACTTTCTCCTCTGATTAATTTTACCATTGTGTTGTTTTCAGCTTCCAGATCGCACCTCCTTCTAAGCACACTGAGGTCAATGTGTCACCACTTTGTTGACGTATTAGATGACAACCAACTTAATGAATGTGATAAATAACATTACAAATGGCATGTTATTTGCAAAGCATGCGAGTGGTGCATAATGTTTGTATAAGTTTTGACCCTGACCCTTCCTATTTTTGCTTGTTTGAGTGAGAATTATCATGTTGGCTTTAAAGGGATACTAATACTTAATTATTACTAATCCCAATGTTAAAGTCATATTAAAAATAAATGTATTGCCCCCAGTGTCATCTCTTAAACCTTTATGGTTTGAGAGATAATCACTCCTAAAGTTGTCCTCTCCCTCCCCCGTAGTCAGCGTTCTAGCGGACTGCAGGGAAGCCTGTCATACGACCATCAGGCGGCTCTGCATCACAGCCAAGATCGTGTTAATAAATAAGAAATCTTTCACTGAAATGCTCTTCTACGTGTGCTTGGTTTGCAAGCACACGTAGAAGACCGTTTTAGCTAAATAATTTATTTTTTGTATGAACGCGATCGCGGCTCTGCAGCAGAGCCGCCTGATGATCGTAAGACCAGATTTCCCTTCAGTCAGCTACAATGCTGACTTTGGGGAAGGGGAAGGGAGAGGGCAACTTTATCAGCGATTATCTCTCAAACCATAAAGGTTTGAGAGATGACACTGGGGGCAATACATTTATTTTTAATATTACTTTAATATAGGGATTAGTAATAAATTAGTATTACAATCCCTTTAACGGTAGTTTTTTTGATTTCTAATTTCCATAATTGTTATGCCACATTTACCAACCCCACAAGTACTTACTTTGTTCAAGTTTAACTGCCACTAGCATTTTAAATCAATATATCAGTCAGCTCAATTTTAACCCTTTGAGTGCCAGAGGGGTTATGTAATGCATTGCAAAGCAATGCATTCTGTACCCCTCTGGCACTCAAAGGGTTACATTTACATATACAGTGGATATAAAAAGTCTACACACCCCTGTTAAAATGCCGGGTTCTTGTGATGTTAAAGAATGAGACAAAGATAAACCATGTCAGAACTTTTTCCACTCAAAGGGTTAAAGTATTACTGTCTCTATGAACTTAAAATATGAGACGTGCTAGCATTAATATTAGATTGCTGCAAAGCAAGGCTGAAACAGAAAGGTGAGACTATAGTAATGAGCTTAAATCTGCATTTAAATATTGGAAACTTATGAAAAACACACACTGCAGGTCTGCACTGATGGAGAATTGGCACATTACACTGGCTCGTCAGCCATTTCAGACTATAGCTTACCTCATCTCCAACCAGCCAACTGCAACACATTTGAAGCCCTCTCTAGCATAAATCCCAATTTAAATAAATATCATTTTTTATTTGTTCTTTACAGCAGGGTTTCTCAATCTTCTCAGCTACAAGTACCCCTCCAGTATTAAAAATTTCAGAAGTACCCCAACTCCCAAATTCCAGGGAGCTATCCATCACATTGGTACTCTGGAGACTCATGACAAGAAGGTTCCCTGCTAGCCAAAGCTTTACTTCAAGGACACTTTGAGGAATTTTTATTTGTCCCCTCTGGTGCAGTTGTTTTGTTCCTGAATTGCTATTCTGCCTTCTGCATATAGTCCATAGTTTATTATTAACTTAATACCATCTTTGATATTACAGTTTTATCTATTACAATCTATCATCCAACATTATTAACCCCTTAAGGACCAGGAAAATCTGAGGTGGATTTCACTTAAGGTAATATCCCCCCCACCTACTTACATATTTTGGCCTTGGGATCTACCTTCTTCCAGTGCAGGCAGTCATCATCTTACATTGTTTCAAGTTAAAGTGATTCACAATTTAAATCCTACTTAAAGTGGACACCCTCACTGGATTAACTCTTTGAGTGCCAGATAGGTATGCATTGTATAACTCTTTGGCACTCAAAGAGTTAAGTTTGCCTTTTGAAAACTTTATTTAAAACTGCTTTTGCATCAAGTGATACAGCAGGTACCTGGTTTAGGAGACACTTATATTTTTCCCTTCTGAAAATTGAAAATCTCTTACAGTGCAACACCATATGCTGCACAAAGGGTTTAAAGGGAAAGTAACACCTCTTAATGATAACCCCCTTGTATCCTACCATGGTCAGAAAATCCTAATGACCTCTATGAGTATTGCCCCTGTATCTGTATACAGGAGATAACATCTTCAGTCAATCATCTTCAGTCATGCCCATGGAGGTGCTGGCGGTTTTTTAAACCGAAACAGGAAGAATGCATGAGCCTACTTAACCCTTTAAGAACACACCCCTCTGATCCTTTAAGTGTAAAGAGTACCATGTGTAGTTGGCTGAGTTTGTTTTCTGAGGTTCTCTGGGATGGATTTCCCAATAGGCAGAGTAAGTAACTGCCTAGAGCTCAGTAGTTTTGAGGGGGACCTAAGTTGAGCTGGCCAAGCTCATACTCTGAATTGTGGGTTTGGCCAAAGAAATCTCAATGTCCCTGCACTGGTTTTATACTCCATTACAGACTATTATTTAACCCCTTGGCTACTAGAGAGAGATCTCTCTACCAACCAATGGATTAAAGCCTTTTTTTGGCTTTGCCCATACAGGCCAAGGCTATTTTCAGTGCCAGGAAACAGTGGATGGGTCTGGGGGTGGGGCCATGTGTAAAACAGGGGCGTGGCCATGGCTGGAGCAGGGGCACCTAGAGTGCCTTGCCTAGGGGTGCCTGGGATGTGGATTCAGCACTGGAGGTCCTGCTAGCAGCTGTTATATTTGCCTCCATGGATATGACATCCAGGACTGATTCATGATGTTACTTCTCGAAGAAAGAAGCAAGGAAATAATTCAGAGGAGCCATTACGTTTTTTTGGCCATAGTAAGACGTATGGGTGTGGGGCTGTTATTAGTAGTGATGAGCGAGCACCCCAATGCTCGGGTGTTCGGGTGCTCTGACCGAGCACCCCCTGAGGCTCGAGTGCTCGGCCGAGCACCCGAGCCCCATTGAAGTCAATGGGAGGACTCGAGCATTACACCAGGCACCCCCTGCTCTGATGAGGGGAGGGTGTCTGGTCCATAGGAAAAGGGAAGAAAAGGATGGAAACACCACAGAAATGGTTCAGGGACAGCATAGGGAGGATGTCTGGATGCATCTTGGACTCCAACATCGCTGCTGGGAACGATCTTTCGCCCGTAGTACGCCATTTTTACAGACTGACCATAAAACACACAAAAAGGAAAATAAAAACGACTTTAGGCGAAAAATTGTTACCAAACAATATTTGCTGTATATTTACTTGTATATCATCTGCAAATTATCCCAAAAATTTCCTTGATTTTCGGAAGTGAGGCCATGATTAAGAGGGAAACGTGCGCAGAGGCAAATTCTCCCAAAAATTTCCTTGATTTTCAGAACTGAGGCCATGATTAAGAGGGAAACGTGCGCAGAGGCAAATTCTCCCAAAAATTTCCTTGATTTTCAGAACTGAGGCCATGATTAAGAGGGAAACGTGCGCAGAGGCAAATTCTCCCAAAAATTTCCTTGATTTTCAGAACTGAGGCCATGATTAAGAGGGAAACGTGCGCTGAGCTGACCATCTAAAACATTATGGGTGAGGGTCTGCTGCAGAGCTGACCATCCTAAACATTATATGCGAAGGCCCGCTAGTGAGCTGACGCTATAAAACATTATATGAGAGGGCCCGCTAGAGAGCTGACCCAATAAAACATTATATGAGAAGGCCCGCTGGTGAGCTGACCTATATAAAAATTGTCAAACAGGGCCCGCTGGTGAGCTGGCCCTATATAAAAATTATATCACAGGGCCCGCTGGTGAGCTGGCCCTATATAAAAATTATAGCACAGGGCATATGGAAGAGGAGGAGGAGGATGAGAAGATTAAGAGTCAACCATATACCCGTTTTTTGGATGGAAGGGGTGAATGGGAATACAGAGTATTCACATCATTGTAAATAACATATATAAAGTGAGTTTATGTTCCCCCGCGGCTTTCCTCCAGTGGAGTGGAGAAGTCAGGGGAAATCCAGGCCTTGTTCATTTTTATAAGTGTCAACCTATCAGCATTGTCGGTGGAAAGGCGGATACGCTTATCTGTTATGATGCCACCAGCAGCACTAAATACCCGCTCAGACAGAACGCTGGCGGCAGGGCAGGCCAGCACCTCCAAGGCGTAGAGTGCCAGTTCATACCACGTGTCCAGCTTGGACACCCAGTAGTTGTAAGGCACAGAGGGATCATTGAGGACGCTGACACGGTCTGCTACGTACTCCTTCACCATCTTCCAAAACTTTTCCCTCCTTGTGACACTAGGCTGCGCATCAGGGTGAGGGTGCTGGCGGGGTGTCATGAAGGTGTCCCACGCCTTGGAGAGTGTTGCCCTGCCTTTGTCGGAACTGCTGTGTGCTCCCCTTTTCTCCCCTTCTCGGTTGGCCAAGGTAGCACGTACTCTGCCGCCAGCGTTGTCAGATGGAAAATTTTGGAGCAATTTTTCAACAAGAACCTTCTGGTATTGCACCATTTTGCTTGTCCTCTCCACCGGAGGAATGAGAGATGAGAAATTCTCTTTGTAGCGGGGGTCCAGAAGGGTGAACACCCAGTAATCCGTGTTGTTTAAAATGCGTATAACGCGTGGGTCACGGGAAAGGCAGCCTAACATAAAGTCAGCCATGTGTGCCAGAGTACCAACAGTCAAGATTTCGCTGTCCTCACCAGGAGGATGACTCTCAATATCCTCATCCTCTTCCTCCTCTTCTGCCCACCCACGCTGAAGAGATGGAACTAAAGTTCCATGGCTACCCTCTGTAGCGGAGGCAACCGTGTCTTCCTCCTCCTCCTCCTCCTCCTCCTCCGCCTCCTCCAATTGTCGCTGAGAAGACGAAGTGAGGGTGCTCTGGCTATCACCTTGTGTAAGCTCTTCCTCCCCCATTTCCACCTCTTCCACATGCAAAGCGTCGGTTTTAATTGTGAGCAGCGAGCGTTTCAGTAGACACAGAAGTGGGATGGTTACACTGATAATAGCGTTATCGCCGCTCACCATCTGTGTCGATTCCTCAAAATTGCGTAAAACCTCGCAGAGGTCTGACATCCATTCCCACTCCTCACTTCTGATTACAGGAAGTTGAACGGAGAGGCGACGACCGTGTAACAGCTGGTACTCCACTACTGCCCTCTGCTGCTCACAAAGCCGGGCCAACATGTGGAAGGTGGAGTTCCAGCGCGTGCTCACGTCACACAGCAGCCGGTGAGCTGGCAATTGTAAGCGCTGCTGCAGCTTCAACAGGCCGGCCGAAGCTGTAGATGACTTACGGAAATGTGCACACACGCGGCGCACCTTGGTCAAGAGATCATGCACATTGGGGTAGGTTTTTAGAAATCGCTGCACCACTAAATTAAATACATGCGCTAGGCATGGTACGTGTGTGAGCTTGCCGAGCTCCAAAGCCGCCACCAAGTTACGCCCATTATCACACACAACCATGCCTGGTTGCAGGTTGAGTGGCGAGAGCCACTGCTCGGTCTGGTGACTAATCCCCTGCAACAGCTCTGAGGCCGTGTGCTGTTTGTCCCCAAGGCAGATCAGCTTCAGCACGGCCTGTTGACGCTTCCCCACTGCAGTGCTACACTGCTTCCAGCTACTGGCTGATGGGGGAGTGGCGCTGCGTGTAGAGAATTCGGAGGTGGAAACGGAGGAGGAGGAGCCAATAACGTAGGTGCTGGTGGAAACCCTGATGGAGGTAGGGCCCGCAATCCTCGGCGTGGGTAGCACCCGTGCCATCCCAGGGTCCGAGTCGCTCCCAGCCTCCACGACATTCACCCAGTGTGCCGTCAGGGAAATGTAGCGTCCCTGGCCACAAGCACTTGTCCATGTGTCAGTCGTTAAGTGGACCTTCCCAGTAACTGCGTTGGTCAGGGCACGGGTGATGTTACGGGACACATGGTGGTGTAATGCGGGGATGGCACACCGGGAAAAGTAGTGGCGGCTGGGGACCGCGTACCGAGGGACAGCTGCTGCCATCAGGCTGCGGAAGGACTCAGTGTCCACAAGCCTAAATGGCAGCATTTCGATGGCCAGTAATTTTGAAAGGTGTGAGGTTAGTGCTATGGCCTGTGGGTGGGTGGCTAGGTACTTTCTCTTGCGCTCAAATGCCTGGGGTAATGACATTTGGACGCTGCGCTGGGACAGGGAAGTGGATGTGGTCGCTGATGGTGCTTCAGATGGTACAGGTGCAGGGCGGGAGGTATGCGGGCCTGCGCCTTCGACAGGCGATTGGCCGGCACCGAAAACAGGGGAAGAGGAGGCAGTGGTGTGGCCTGCAGACACAGATGGGCGATCCAGGCGTTCCTCCCACTTACTACGGTGCTTGGATGCCATGTGTCGGATCATGCTGGTGGTGGTGAGGTTTCTAGTGTTCATGCCTCGGCTCATTCTGGTGTGGCACAGGTTGCAAACTACAATTCTTTTGTCGTCCGCACTTTCCTTAAAAAAACGCCATACCGCGGAACACCTACCCTTTGGCAAGGTAGATTTACGCAAGGGGGTGCTCCGTGGAACATTTGCGGGCCGGTTTGGTGCGGTCCGCCTTCTTTCTGTAGCCACACCACTGCCTCTTCCAGCCTGTTGCGGTGCTGCAGATGGCTCACCCTCAGGACTGCTGTCATCGCTCGGCTCTACACCTTCCCAGGTGGGGTCAGTCACCTCATCGTCCACCAAGTCCTCCTCCACTTCCTCACTCTGATCATCCTCCTCAAGTCTTGATCCCACCACATACTCAGTCATTGACAACTGTATAACATTCTCCTCAACAAGGTCTTGAGACGGAAATAGTGGTTGATTTAATGGCAACTGTGTCTCATCATCATCATCATCATCCACTACTTCCTTTGACCTTAAATGCCGTTCACATCTGTCATCTTCTTGTGATTGGGTAGCCTCTAGAGGTTGTGAATCAGGGCACAAGATGTCATGTTCCTCTGCAAGCGTGCTTGGAGAGAGGGTCAAATGAAGGATTGGTGATGAGACGAGCTCCTCACTATATCCCAGTGTGGGATCACTTCTTTGACCAGACCGTGTATGGTGGGAGGAAGGATGATCAGAGTGAGGATTATGTTGACCAGACTCTTGGCTACTGAGAGTGGACTTGGTGGAAGACAGGGTGGTGCTTAACCGACTGGAAGCAGTATCAGCTGTCATCCAACCGACCACCTGTTCGCAGTGGTCGGACCTCGAGAGTGATGTCCTGCGACGCCCTGTAAAATTACACATGAAGCTAGGTATGGTGGATGTCTTTCTTTCTTGTGCTCTGGCACCAGGCACAGTTTCTCCACGTCCTGACCCGCGCCCTGAACTATCAGGATCACGTCCACTTCCCCGTCCCTTTTTACCCGCCTTCTTCATCTTACACGATATATATGACTTTAATATATATGAGTTTGAAAACTTAACAGTATTTCTTCCTATTCTGCAACTCTGCAGAGTACACAGAATAGGCTGCTAAACGGCGGTGACACACACTGAATGGAATATGTGACTTTAATATTTGAGTTTGAAAACTTAACAGTATTTCTTCCTAGTCTGCAACTGTGCAGAGTACACAGAATAGGCTGCTAAACGGCGGTGACACACACTGAATGGAATATGTGACTTTAATATTTGAGTTTGAAAACTTAACAGTATTTCTTCCTAGTCTGCAACTGTGCAGAGTACACAGAATAGGCTGCTAAACGGCGGTGACACACACTGAATGGAATAAGTGACTTTAATATTTGAGTTTGAAAACTTAACAGTATTTCTTCCTATTCTGCAACTGTGCAGAGTACACAGAATAGGCTGCTAAACTGCGGTGACACACACTGAATGGAATAAGTGACTTTAATATTTGAGTTTGAAAACTTAACAGTATTTCTTACTATTCTGCAACTCTGCAGAGTACACAGAATAGGCTGCTAAACTGCGGTGACACACACTGAATGGAATAAGTGACTTTAATATTTGAGTTTGAAAACTTAACAGTATTTCTTACTATTCTGCAACTGTGCAGAGTACACAGAATAGGCTGCTAAACGGCGGTGACACACACTGAATGGAATATGTGACTTTAATATTTTAGTTTGAAAACTTAACAGTATTTCTTCCTATTCTGCAACTGTGCAGAGTACACAGAATAGGCTGCTAAACGGCGGTGACACACACTGAATGGAATATGTGACTTTAATATGTGAGTTTGAAAACTTAACAGTATTTCTTCCTAGTCTGCAACTGTGCAGAGTACACAGAATAGGCTGCTAAACTGCGGTGACACACACTGAATGGAATAAGTGACTTTAATATTTGAGTTTGAAAACTTAACAGTATTTCTTACTATTCTGCAACTCTGCAGAGTACACAGAATAGGCTGCTAAACTGCGGTGACACACACTGAATGGAATAAGTGACTTTAATATTTGAGTTTGAAAACTTAACAGTATTTCTTACTATTCTGCAACTGTGCAGAGTACACAGAATAGGCTGCTAAACTGCGGTGACACACACTGAATGGAATAAGTGACTTTAATATTTGAGTTTGAAAAATTAACAGTATTTCTTACTATTCTGCAACTGTGCAGAGTACACAGAATAGGCTGCTAAACGGCGGTGACACACACTGAATGGAATATGTGACTTTAATATTTTAGTTTGAAAACTTAACAGTATTTCTTCCTATTCTGCAACTGTGCAGAGTACACAGAATAGGCTGCTAAACGGCGGTGACACACACTGAATGGAATATGTGACTTTAATATTTGAGTTTGAAAACTTAACAGTATTTCTTCCTATTCTGCAACTGTGCAGAGTACACAGAATAGGCTGCTAAACGGCGGTGACACACACTGAATGGAATATGTGACTTTAATATTTGAGTTTGAAAACTTAACAGTATTTCTTCCTAGTCTGCAACTGTGCAGAGTACACAGAATAGGCTGCTAAACGGGGGTGACACACACTGAATGGAATATGTGACTTTAATATTTTAGTTTGAAAACTTAACAGTATTTCTTCCTATTCTGCAACTCTGCAGAGTACACAGAATAGGCTGCTAAACGGCGGTGACACACACTGAATGGAATATGTGACTTTAATATTTGAGTTTGAAAACTTAACAGTATTTCTTCCTATTCTGCAACTCTGCAGAGTACACAGAATAGGCTGCTAAACGGCGGTGACACACACTGAATGGAATATGTGACTTTAATATTTTAGTTTGAAAACTTAACAGTATTTCTTCCTATTCTGCAACTCTGCAGAGTACACAGAATAGGCTGCTAAACGGCGGTGACACACACTGAATGGAATATGTGACTTTAATATTTGAGTTTGAAAACTTAACAGTATTTCTTACTATTCTGCAACTCTGCACACTACACAGAATGTGCTGCTAAACTGTGGCGAAGCACACTGAATGGAATATGTGACTTTGATATTTGAGTTTGAAGACTTAACAGTATTTCTTCCTATTCTGCAACTCTGCACAGTACACAGAATGTGCTGCTAAACTGCGGCGAAGCACACTGAATGGAATATGTGACTTTGATATTTGAGTTTGAAGACTTAACAGTATTTCTTCCTATTCTGCAACTCTGCACAGTACACAGAATGTGCTGCTAAACTGCGGCGAAGCACACTGAATGGAATATGTGACTTTGATATTTTAGTTTGAAGACTTAACAGTATTTCTTCCTATTCTGCAACTCTGCACAGTACACAGAATGTGCTGCTAAACTGCGGCGAAGCACACTGAATGGAATATGTGACTTTGATATTTTAGTTTGAAGACTTAACAGTATTTCTTCCTATTCTGCAACTCTGCACAGTACACAGAATGTGCTGCTAAACTGCGGCGAAGCACACTGAATGGAATATGTGACTTTGATATTTTAGTTTGAAGACTTAACAGTATTTCTTCCTATTCTGCAACTCTGCACAGTACACAGAATGTGCTGCTAAACTGCGGCGAAGCACACTGAATGGAATATGTGACTTTGATATTTTAGTTTGAAGACTTAACAGTATTTCTTCCTATTCTGCAACTCTGCACAGTACACAGAATGTGCTGCTAAACTGCGGCGAAGCACACTGAATGGAATATGTGACTTTGATATTTGAGTTTGAAGACTTAACAGTATTTCTTCCTATTCTGCAACTCTGCACAGTACACAGAATGTGCTGCTAAACTGCGGCGAAGCACACTGAATGGAATATGTGACTTTGATATTTTAGTTTGAAGACTTAACAGTATTTCTTCCTATTCTGCAACTCTGCACAGTACACAGAATGTGCTGCTAAACTGCGGCGAAGCACACTGAATGGAATATGTGACTTTGATATTTTAGTTTGAAGACTTAACAGTATTTCTTCCTATTCTGCAACTCTGCACAGTACACAGAATGTGCTGCTAAACTGCGGCGACGCACACTGAATGGAATATGTGACTTTGATATTTTAGTTTGAAGACTTAACAGAATGTGCTCTAATCTGCAACTTTGCACACTAAACAGAATGTGCTCTAATCTGCAACTTTGCACACTAAACAGAATGTGCTCTAATCTGCAACTTTGCACACTAAACAGAATGTGCTCTAATCTGCAACTGTGCACACTAAACAGAATGTGCTCTAATCTGCAACTTTTCACACTAAACAGAATATTTTTTTTTTTTTTTTTTTTTTCCCCCCACACAAAATAACCTGCTGCCCCCACACACAGTAGTCCTAAAAAGGACTTTTGGTTCTTTTTTTTAACAATTTTGGTTTTTTTCCTCCCTACACTGCCTTTCCCTTCCTATCCTCAGCTCTCCCTGGCTAAGACTGAGCCGAACTCGATGGTCAGGTGCTATACAGCACCCGACCACGGGTTCTGGCTAGCCAATCAGTGTAATGCCAGCAGCCAACATGGCTGCTGGCATTACACCGATGTCAGAGCCTCCCTGCACGTTTATTGGCTGCGCAGCAGCCGCAAAACGTGCGGGGAGGAGACCCGAACATGGCGGGCGAGCACATGCGGTACTCGTACGAGTACCGCCATGTGCCGAGCAGAGCGATGCTCGAGCCGAACCGAGCATCGGCCGAGCATGCTCGCTCAACACTAGTTATTAGGTGTTACTTCCCATTTAATAAACATATGGTGCTGCACTCAAACAGACCAATTTTCAGAAATAAATTTACCAATACCTCCTAAACTGTGCATATGCTGGTCATTCTGCTAGCATGATACATAGGCAAGTTTAATGTTTAGAAATATGCAAACTTAAATTCAAAGTAACAGGACCACTTTAAGAATTGAAACCACTTCTAACAGGTAAAGTACAGAGACAGACTTACAGTGATGTTTCTCTTCTAACCCAGCTGTGCTTTCACTTGTCCACTGAATGACAT
Organism: Rhinophrynus dorsalis; assembly: GCA_037306005.1. Lineage (NCBI taxonomy): Eukaryota > Metazoa > Chordata > Amphibia > Anura > Rhinophrynidae > Rhinophrynus > Rhinophrynus dorsalis. The sequence goes on from CM074722.1 coordinate 363,725,905, forward strand.
CAGTGGAATGCTATGGAAAGCATTGGTGGGATGAGCCAGACTCAATCCCACTCTCAGTCCTGTGTGTCTGCACTGGTCTCCTGTGTATATACAGTGTAATAAAGTACAGTAAAAACGTATTACACTGCAGTACTGTATTTCTACTGCAGTCTTTGGAATTGTCTAACAGCGTACACTTTATGCCATATTCAGGAACAAAAAGAGGATAAATGCATACCAACTGCACCAGAGAACACAAATACAATTCCTAAAATTCCATTTGATTGAAACAGAGCGTTTTACCGATTGAGGGCTCGATACAAATGTTGGCGATGGCTGGTTTGTCTGCTCACGGCATTTTTTCAAGCACAGTAAACTATTCAAATGCCTGTGCTGTGAAAAAATACCAGCAAAAAAAAGGCATCGCGTGATAAGGTTAAGAGGAGTTTTAATCCATAGCAAATAATGAAAAACCGTAATTATCAATTCAAATGTCTGCGTTAGCCATGAAGATCCAATAAGGGACTCAATGTATCGTAGGAAATTTAAGACCCATTTTTTTTGGAACTAGAGTCCCTTATCTGATCTTAAAATAGCCAACGCAGAAACTGAAAGGAATAAAAAAGTAAAAAAAAATACACCCCATTGGATGTATTGATATGGAGCCCTAATCCCCATATCAATACATCCAGTCCCTAAAATGTGTCCAAAGTTAGTAGAATTAACCCTATGAGTGCCAGTGGGGTATAATTACCCTGCTAGCATTCATAGGGTTAACCCGACTATGTTACAAAGCAGAATCCCATTAAAGGGATAGTAATGGATCAGCTGAACTCCATTTAATATTGTAGACATGAAAAAAATAAACCTATTGATCCCTGTCCAATCTCTCAGACTTGTATAGTTTGAGAGATATCCAGTTCCAAAGTTCCCTGCTCTGTCCCCCTTTCGCCGACCTCATCAATTATCTTACTGCACAAGATCCTGGTCCCTGGACCGGCTGGAGGCTCTTTAGCAGAGCCGAAATATCACAATCTGACACGAAATACTTCATCTGAACGGCCTGCAAAGTGTGCTTATAAACCAAGCACACTTTGCAGACCTTTCAAATGAAATATTTAGTTTCAGATTGTGATATTTCGGCTCTGCTGAAGAGCCTCCAGCCGGTCCTGGGACCAGAATCTCGTGCAGTAAAACAGATGATGACGACGTCGATGAGAGGGGACAGAGCAGGGAACTTTGGAACCTGATATATCTCAAACTATACAAGTTTGAGAGATTGGACTGGGATCGATAGGTTTATTTTTTTATATCTACAATATTAAATGGCGTTAACTTGATCTATTACTATCCCTTTAAAATTAACACTTACCATTAATCCTAATGTCCAGGGGAGTCCTCAGCATTCTGTCCTTCTCCTTCCATCTTACCCTTCCATCTTCTTGCTGTAAATAAAAATAAAAGTATTAATACAATGCAGAAATATCAATAATACATAGTTTAACCCCTTGTGTGTCAGAGGGGTATGCAACGCATTGCCCTCTCTGAGGCTCACATTGATTAAAACATGTATTTTGTCCGTTTGGAAATATGAATATGCCTCCATTTATTCAAATATGTCTTGTTCAAAATAATATGTTCAGAAATGTCATAAATATGTAGCTCAGTGTTTTCATGTCTCCGATACTGTGAGCAGAGGTGGGGGCGGCGGAGACAGTGATGCATGGCACAGTCCTCAGTCCTGTCCTTCACAAGCAGATGCCCTTTCGACACTGAGGGAATTTGAGCAGAGACTGCCTTTATAGATGGGCAGCCTCTGTTCAAATTCCCTCACAGCCATTGGCTGGGATGTGCTTACGCACATTCCAGCCAATCAGTTTAAAGAACAGCTGCTCAAATCTGAATCTGGCTGTGAGGGAATTTGAACAGAGGCTGCCCATATATAAAGGCAGTCTCTGCTCAAATTCCCTCAGTGTGGAAAGGGCATCGGCCCGTGAAGGACAGGACTGAGAACTGTGCCACGTATCACTGTCTCACCACTGCCTCCATGGACGCTGACAGCAGTGGAGACATGAAAACACTGAGCTACATATTTTATTACGGCATATAGCTAATTATGGCATTTGTGGATATATTATTTTGAACAAGTTGGACATATTTGAATAAACAGGGGCATATTCATATTTCCAGACAGTAATACATGTTTTAACCCTTTTGAGCCTCAGAGAGGTACGCAATGCAGTCAAGCAATGGCACTCAAGGGGTTAAACTATGTATTACTGTGCCAGATATTTCTGCATTGTATTAATACTTTTATTTTTTATTTACAACGAGAAGACTGAAGGAGAAGTACAGTGGATGACAGGTAAGTGTAATACAGATTAGTAAAGATCAATGTTTGGCAGTATGTCAGGCATCGATAGTTAGCTTTTTTCCTTTGAAGTTCCCAATACTGCCGCTATTTAGTGGTGTTTTGGGAACTTAACACACAAAATGGATGTTTGGCCATGAGACCTTTTCTGTGGCCTAATGTTGTTCGTTGTGCTTTTAGCCGGTTGGACATTTAAATACAGACTTAGACATTTTCTTTTGTCAGTCGGTATCCATTTTTCCCTATCTGCTCTTTTATCTCCAACATTTTCATCAAGCCCTGAATGTTTTGATTACATTGGCGCCCTCATTAGCATTTAGGACAAGGGGAAAAGTTTTTTTCGGTCATGAGCCACATGGTTGGAAATCCTGCATGGATTTTTTTTATTGATAACAATGGTGAATTGTGACCTCTCAGCTATTCAAAAGTATGTTTTTTTTAAGCAACAATACAAAAGCAGTGTTAAAAAGTGCCCACTTCCCACTTTATGTCAAAGTCTGTTAAGCCCCACCCATTTGTGATGCAAACTGCGGCATTTACGTCTCCTAGGTGAACCGCATGATTCCTCTCCGGGGACTCAATAAGAAAAAGTCCCCAGGTATGGTAATATTCATTAAGAAGAAAAAATGTGTACAAAACACTACAATTGTATTATTTAGAAGAGTCTCTTTCAATGCTCAAGGTGCTTTTCAACCTAGTTGACAGTTGGTGCATTAAGGGATGGTAATGTTTAACCAAAAAGAAACAGCTTTGTTTAATCTTCATAGTACTTGGGCCATGGAGAGTGTTATTTCAGTACTGTGAGTTGTAGTTCAAGAATAATTGAATGATAAAGTATCCCCCTTCCACCCATTTTACTGATGTAACACTGCTTACCTCAGAGCAGCAAGACCGTCTGGATGGATCGCAGAGAGGGACAATCTTGAGTGAGCATAAGAAAAACCTGTCAAGGGGGGCAGGGTTTTCCTTATGCTCACAGTAAGAAGATTGTCCCTTTCTGTGAGCTGTCTGGTCCCAGGACCAGATTCCACATCTGAGGGGACAAGGCTTACACTAGGTAAAAGGGGCGGGAGGGGGATACTTTATCATTCAATTACACTTGAACTACAACTCTGACAGTATAACACCGTACATGGCCCAAATACTATGAAGATTAATTGGAGCTGCTGGTTTGTGTAAAACATTACTATCCCTTTAACCCCTTAAGGATCAGCCGGTCATGCACGGTGCGATCACTTAAGGACCAAGGACCATTTTTTTTTCGTCCAGGACCGTCATGGGTCCTTAAGGGTATAACAACCCATGACGGTCCATGACTGTCATGGATCCTTAAGGGGTTAGAACATGCTCCACTTTGTTCTAGTATACATCTGAACAGAGACTTAAGCCTTTGAGTGCCTGAGGGTTACACAATACATTGCAGAGCAATGCATTATGTACCCCTCTGGCACTCAAAGGGTTAACCCCATGGACGCTAGAAAAGTCAGTAAAGATTAAAAACACTGTGATGACAGAGCACAAACATTTATATTAATAGACAGTAATGTAAAATGTTACTCCAATTTGCAGAATTCTAGATTTTCTATTTTACATCTTGCAGACTTAGGTACTTTCTTTACCTTTCTTCTTTCCCTCAGTGACATTACCACCAGGCTCTATGGACTGATCACAGTCAGTCCTATATATTTGAAAGGAATAGGGCTAGATTCTATTACAGATGCTAATTTTATCTCTGCTTTTATCTCCAGTTTTCTCCATAGACTTCAATAGGAAAATGTTTGCTAAAACGGGTGTTAACATTTAGCACCTGCAATAGAATCTATCCCTTAAGCATTATAACACATGGGATTAATGTGCATGCATTAACACCTGAGGCATGCCTAGGCATGCAACCCTAAGCACTCTTAGTCCCACCCATGATCACTCTCCCTCCTTACATGACCACAACAGTAGCCCCACCCACTGTTCTCCTGCATGGAAAATGCCCTCAAACTATAAAAGTCAAGCACAAAAAATATAAAATATAGGAGAGAAAATAGCAATTTGCTAAGGATCATGGGAGCAATTAAGTGTTTTATATAGCTGGTACTTCCCAATTAGGTATATGCTCCATTGTTTGTCTGCTTGATAAAGCACTGGTTTCTGTGTGAAACGCGTTGCAGCGGAGAGTTTTTGATTTCCTGGCCAGGAGATTAGTACATATGAGAGACATACTTGCAAATTTTATGTAAGTGTTATTTATTTGTTTAATTTTTATTTAAGATTTTAAATGTCCTACAGTTTTGTCTATACACTGCAGGATCCAATATAGGTGACGAGTTTTGTCGATATCTGAACGATTTGTGTTGCATTATTTGGATTCGCTATAAGTGTCTATGGTCAGTCATATCATTGAGTATGAATTTTATTACTATGTTGCATTTTATGTAGCAATTTATTTGTTTTATACCAGATTTATTGCTTATTCGTATAATAAAGTATATATATCTTGATTTTTTTGAGTGTGTTATTATATTGGTATTAGGATATTGCCCTATTGTCTCTACTTTGTTTCAGGTGGTCCTATGTTGTGGAAGGGGTCGGCGCTAGACTTTTGCTGTATATTTCAGTATTTCACTGAAATCAAAGCAGTCCTGCAGTATGCATTTTTCCTATGTGTCCCCAGTAAAAGGTGAGGTCTGGTCACCCTAACATATCTAGTATATTGAGAAGCAATATACTGGCAAACTCTAGCAGCCAAGGGATTAAATAATATTCAGTAAAACGATATATATACCAGGGGGTTTATGCACTAAGGGGTGACAAAGGGGTGATAAAAAGGAGAGTTTTGCCTGTGAGAAACTCTCATGTACCAACCGTTTTCCAGTCTGAGAGATCTTAGTGTATAGACTCTAGAATAAAATTAGAGAAACCAAAGCCTCTTTATCACACCTCAGTGCATCACCCCCACCCCCAGAGTAGGTGTCTGATGTACACTAGCCACATCCACAACTCAGAATATGGGTGTGGATAGCATAGCTGAGCCATGTGGTGCTCCATGTGGTTGTCTACACAGCCTAATGCGAAATCCAGGCACTGTGGTCACACCAACCAAAGGACTTGTCTGGGTACAACTCCCAGCACTAAGATGGGTATTGCAAGTATTATAAGTGTAACACAGGATCAGGTCTTCCTGTTGCTTTTATTAGCCAATATCCTGCACAGCGAGCAAGGGAACATTGCAACTGAGGTTTTTAACCCCCTGAATGCTAGAGAGTTCTGCAGCACATTGCTTCACAATTTGTTGAAGACCTGTCTAACATTCAATGGATTCAAAACACAGTTTAAATCAATGAGAATTTTTTTATTGCCTATAGTGCAGCTGTTTTGCACCAGAATACTTCCACTTTTATTTTATACATATGACCCTACGTGTGTGAGATGCATCATACCATAAAGTATGTTTTATATGAATACAACAGAGATATCATTTTGCCCAAAATGACAATATATTTCAGTGCAACTGCCTTCACAGATAGTAATAACAGTACTGACTATACTTGCACCAGGTCTTTCATTCCTGTAGAGTAAAGCTGGAAAATACTTAAAGGATAGTATTACTTCGTTTTATCTTTATTTTATTTTGTAGGCATTAAAAAAACATGAAGAATGATATAAGTCTTATGTCTCAAACCTTTATGGTTTAAGATATATTCACAAGCAAAGTATCCCCCCCCTGTTCAGCCAGATCAGAAGGGAGATGCCCAGGTAGACTGCAGAGAGGGACAATCTTCAATTAAGATAAGGGAAAAAGCAGAAAAACTTGTCAAGGGGGGAAGGGCTTTCATTCTTTTCATACAAAGAAGATTGTCCCCTGCTGTTATCTGTCTGGTCTTACAACCAGATTCACATCTGAGAAGAGATGGCTTACACTAGGAAAAAGTGGCGGGAGGGGGAAACTTTGCTTGTGAATATCTCTTAAACCATAAAGGTTTGAGAGATAAGACTTATATCATTCTTCATGTTTTTTTTAATGCCTACAAAATAAAATAATGTTAAAACAAAGTATTACTATCACTTTAAGAAGGGCTTCTCACATTTACTACAGGGTGCATTTTTAAGCCCTTAAAGACCAGGGTTCTTTGTGCACTTAAGGACCAAGGCCATCTTGTTTGAAGAGCAGGCGCATGTGAGCAATCACCATAGCTGGGAACTCTCCGATTTTGCCCTGGAGACTCCAGTTTTGACTCTGAATCAGAGTCTGATTCTCCAGATGTGGGGAGTTTCTGATGAAACTCTAACCACATCCTCTCCTCCCACTGAGTTCCTCCCACTCCCCGGCCTCTTCTCCTCCTTTCCCAGGCTATTCCAGCTTGAAGTCCCGCCCCCCCCACTTGTGATTAAGCCCCACCCCTTTTATGATGTGAATTGCGTAATTTCTCTCATTTCATCAGCACCACAGGGCTCCCAGACCAAGAAGTTCCCAGGTATGGCAATCACATGTACTGGCTCGCCAAGGGAGAGACTGATACGGACTGCTCCGGTCTTGGAGCAGTTAGTTTTAGACTCTCGTCTTGATCACAGAGCTCCCTCAGGAACACTTTGATCAAAAAATTCATGATGTGCCAGGACTGTTACCAGTCCTTGACGCACGGAAAGTTATGATGGTCCTAGCATGTCATTGGTCTTTAAGCGGTTAAAGGATTAGTAAAGTTTAATTATGGAAAAATATATTATAGACATTTATTATTGAATATAGCTAAGGGTACGGCCATACTGGTAGCTGCTTTAGTCAAAAGTTACTACAATTCAAACTGTCACAAAATGGTGGAGGTGTTACTCTCACATTCTATGGAGAACTATAGCTAGTGGCTCACCTCTCCCACTGAACGCAATAGAATAAATGTCTGGATGCCAGGTGAACTGCTTGGACACTAGGTGGCACTGTTAATATAAAAGAAAGAAGCAGATCCCAGCAATGGGAGTCACACTTGTATGACTCAGGATGAAAAGCCTTACTCTACATGTTTTACATAATACACTTTTACTACTCCTTTAAAGTCCTCCTGGCTAGGAAATTGGCCATTCACAGCCAGAAGATAACAGTAAAACCCCATCACTCCTTTGTGACATTTGGTGTCATGCCACAAAACTCATTCAGTTCCAAGGATCACAAGAAGTCCAATGAAAAATCTTGGTGTCGCAAATGTGGCTATGTATGTCTACAACACTCAGCGTGCTTCAAGAATAGTTGACACCTTTACTGGAAAAAATACCTGCCATAGTGCATTCTCCAATCAATTAAAGTGGAGCTGTCATAATGAATTCAAGTATGCACATGTAAAAACATTCAGAACTGCCTATTTGTCATGTTAGTGAAAAGGACCAGCAGATGCATATTAATATTCATAGTTTTATTTCTGAAAATTGATCTGTCTGATTGAGACTCCAAAAGATGTCCAAAATAAACATTAATTCAGAAATGGGCAAGAGGAGGCCCCCTCAGCTGTTGAGGACTACAAGTCCATGATCCCCAGCCAGCCAGCAGCAGATGGGAATTGTAGCCCTCAACAGATAGATGGTCTTTGCTTGCTCACCCCTGCCTTAACAAGCATAAGGTGCAGCAATGAAAGATTTCCACTCTACAGAAATAGAAAACTGAATATCTCCTAACTATGCAATTGCTTTTTTTTTTTGCTAATATAATACATAGCAGTTTTGAATAAAGTTTTTCAAATATGCAAACTTGAATTCAAGGAGACAAGTCCATTTTAATTATGCTGCTATACTAAGACGAACATAAGCAGTTGTGGAGCAAACCAGCTGCACCATAGATAAATAAAATTTCTCAAATTCCATTTGATTTCATTGGACTTTTTTATACATTTGAATGCTAGAGATGCCTTCAGTGTGTGCATTTGCAATCTAGCTAGCATTCAAGAAGATAACTGCACATTTTGAATCAATGGGAATTATTATTTGCCCCCTATGGTGCAGTTGGTTTGTTCCAGTTCTTCTTAGTACATCAACCTTGTTGTCTACAAGTCCTGATTTTCTAGCCTGCCAATAAAATACAGGAAAGATGGCAAACTAAGCTGCAGATATTGCTCATGGAAACAGGGTTTGGTGATGGCAGAAGAATGGATATCAAGACACAGGGCAACAGCAGGCATCACGGTGCTTGACAAGGAGAGAGATACGTGAGAAGGTCTTTCCACATCCTGGGCAACCATATCTCTTGACGTCAGAGTGTGTTTGCAGGTGAGCTCGCAGATTAGAACGGTCGGCAAAGCCACGGCCACAGTGAAAGCAGGAGAATGGTTTCTCACCTGTCAGGGATGAACATAAAAAGAGTTGATGGTAAATTTGAACAAGTATGCCCACATACCCTGTCTTCCACTACCCCATTTAATATCACACTTCAGTCCTTGAATCCTTGACAGTATTTTATTTTCATGGTAAATATTTTTGGTAACAAATATTTTTAATCTTCTGTTGTACTGAAAGCTAATTCAGATCCTCAAGTTTCTGTAAGAGATCTTAAAGTGGAGCTAATATTAGTTACTTAAAGGTATAGTAATGTTTCCCAAAAACAGCAGCTCCAATTAATCTTCAGAGTATTTGAGCCATAGAGAGTGTTATTTCACTGCGGTCAGAGTTGTAGTTCAACAGTAATTGAATGATAAAGCATCCCCCTCCCGCCCCTTTTACCTAGTGTAAGCTACCTCCCCTCAGATGTGGAATCTGGTCCACAGACCAGACAGCTCACAGCATGGGACAAACATCTTACTGTGAGAACAATGAAAACCCTGTCCCCCTTGACAGGTTTTTACCTTAGCTTAATTGAAGATTGTTCCTCTCAGTGATCCACCTGGACACCACCTTGCTGCTCTGAGGTGAGCAGTGTTACATCAGTAAAAGCGGCGGGAGGGGGATACTTTATCATTCAATTACTCTTAAACTACAACTCTGACAGTATTGAAATAACACTCTCCATGGCCCAAATACTATGACGATTAATTGGAGCTGCTTTTACTGTTAAACATTATTATCCCTTTAATTTTGAAAGCGCTTTCAAAATCTCCTATAGGTCATGTTTGTAATTTTTTTTATTTAAAGAGAGGAAGTTAGCTTTTCTTATGTCTGTTTATGCAAAGTAGACAGCACTGTGTGCCATGTGACTCAGATACTAACATTTCACAGTGCTCTCCCTCAAACTTGCCACTTTGTGCCGACCAGTACTAGCTCATTTACATAAATTGATAATCCTTCAAATCCTGTCAAAATGCATGCTTGTCTTGTGGCCTTCAACACCTCCCTCACATCCGAGAAGTTAAAGATTTAAAGTTAGGCAGACAAAATCGTGGCCAACTTATTTTCGATGGCATCAGCAAATCAATGTGGAGTATCCGTAAAAGGGATATTATCACTAAATATGGGAAGAGTATATATTGCAGAGTGTTTCCTGTTGAGTAAATTAAGGTTGCATCTGCTGCTGAGATATGTTCTATTCTATAGTTATTGCAACTCAAACTTAGTGTTTGGGAGCTCTGGCTCTATTGAAAAGTGACATTTTATGGTGGTAATATTGGTACAACACTCTATGAACACCTCTGGTCAGTTGACCATGACCACCATAGGCTGCTGTAGCAATAGCACCATTGTAAAATTTCAGGCCATCTAAGTACTTAACCCAGAAAAATGCTAAACATCGCAGAAGTGTGGGTGTACACATGTATTACTTAGCAGGATATCACCTGTTATATATAGTTTTTCAATATTAAGCTTTACTAGCCCTTTAAAACATGTGCTGTTAGAGGTATCTCTGCCTGCTATAGTACCCTGTACTAAGTGCTAGAAATGTATTAATGAATTTACCATCCTTTCTCTAAAGTAGTTTATCTCACGTGTGTTTGTCTCGCCCTCCAGCTTCTAAACGTAACCTCTAGGACAAGGACAGAAGAGAACAGGACAGACCCTACACACGGAGGCTGGAGTAATTCTGGGGCAAACCAGCTGCACCACAGGTAACAAATAAATATTCCTGTTGATTTAATTAAGCTTTCAAGCTCTTGTATGCTAGACAGGTCTCTAAAGCATCGCAAAGCAATGTGCTGGGACCTTTCTAGAATTTAAGGGGCTAAAAGCCCCATCTAAATCAACGGGAATTGTGGTCATATTCATTTGTCCCCAATGATACAGTTGGTTAGTCACATAATTATATCAGCTGCACAATCTTAACCCTTTGAATGCCAGAGGGGGACCCAACGCATTGCGTAACTCTTTAATGGTTTCTAACAAAGTAAATGTTGTGTCATGCAACATGGTACATTATAAATATAAAAAACTGAGAAAAAAATAGTATTTTCCTAATATCATTCACTCTTTCTCAAACAAATATAAGTACGCAGCTAAAGTTTCAGTAATTTTTTGAAAGTTTTGCATCCCTTGAGTGCACCAATACAAAATATTTATAGATTTTACCTACATGCATGGTCTACCCAGGTTTCAAATTAAAAGGAGTGTAATAAGGTTACGTTTAACTTTATCAGCTTAAAATGGTTTGTACATGATAAAACTACCCTAAAACAGCCAATAACCATAAAAAGTATATGTTTCCTTAAAGCAGATGATATGAAGGACCAAAAGCTGACTGAACTTCATAAAAATATAGAATTTTAGAAACGGTTAAGAAATGTACAAAAAAACCCTCAAAATTTAGTGCGCAATGCCTCACAAGAGCTTAACCCTTTGAGTGCCAGAGGGGTACGGAACGCATTGCAAAACAATGCGTTCTGTACCCCTCTGGCACTCAAAGAGTTAATAAAAAAAGATAAAATGTATGAAACATGAATGCCACATATCTCCTGAGTTCACTGATATCCAATATGTATAGTTGTACATAGTTATGTCATTCTCATGGGCCTCAAATTGTTAATAGCTCATAATAGTATTTATGACTGACATTTTCAGGGAAATAACCAAAACATACTAAACATGGTTTCAGTTGAATAAAAACAAGGTAGCAGCAAAACTACCCTATAAAAACATCCATTATTTACTGTAACAGACATAATGCACCAAATGATTTTGCACTTGATGCTCAGATAGGGTTGCCACCCAGCTGGTATTTTACCGGCAGGCCAGTAAAAAATTGGCTTCTGTCCAATGTTAAGTCTATGGAGGGAATGCCATGGCCGGCATTTTTTTGAAGAAAAGGTGGCAACCCTATGCTCAGAAATTGAGCCCAGTACATGACATGCCAAAAGAATTTGTAATTATTTGACTGACTAGAAGAGCTTGCAATCAACAAGGAAACTAATGGATAAAAACCAACAAAATATATAAGCTGAACACTCAACTTAAGAACACAGCTACACACTTAAGAACAAAGAGATTTTTGCAAGGGAGATCAGAACTGACTTTGGATCAAATAATAAAGAAAATGGTAGAAATATGCTACTGATGAAATACTGATTAAAAAATCATATAAAATATATAAATCGCAAATGCATATCTGGATTACTGCTGATATTCAGTTTGATACACATGAGATATGAAGACAAAATACTATGCCACCACCACTGTCATTGTCTCTGAAAAAAAAAGGACAAAAAAATCCCCAGTAGTCCTGCTCAGTCCACTGAGTCAGTGTGAGCAAAAAAATAAACAGGGACTGGATTTTATATGGCCAATCTCTGTTCAAATTAGTTCCCATGATCCCATTGGCTGGGATGTGTGGTAACAAAGACCACAGAACATGCCCTCTCATAAGCTCACTTCCTAGCCGATCAGCATCTAGGCGGAGAGGTCACAGATATGCATACCATCACCCCCTCTATCTAGCCAATTATTGAATAGCTGGGGGGTAAAGTTACGTGCATCCGTGACTCCTTCAGCAAGATGCTGATTGGCTGAAAGGTGAGCTTACACCAGGGCCCATTCCATACTCTGCATAACCCCACATCCCAGCCAATGGGAGAGTGCAAATTAATTTGAGCAGAAATTGGCCATATAAAAGCCAATCAATATTCATTTTTTGCTCATATTGGCTCGAGCAACAGACTGAGCATAACGGGGAGGAACTTTTTTATGTTTTAGAGGTACTGACAACAGTATTAGGGTTTTATTTAAATGTTTATTTTATTTAGCAAGAAAATGTAGGCAGACCAGGGCATAGCGGATACAGGTGGTTTTCCAATATCAAGGTAGTGTGATGTTTGTTACACGTATGGGGAGGGGTTATGGGGCTTGTTAGTGTTGGGGGGGTAGTGTTTTGGTAGTGTTTGGTGTAGTGGGGGGGTGAGGAGGCTTTCAGTGTTAGTGTTTGGGAGGGTGGCGAGAGTGTGACTGTGAAAATAGCTCACAGACGGCATTTGACACTATGTCAAATATCGAGCATTAGCCAGTTTCCTCTGATGTTCCCGCTTCTCATAGTAACATAGTAGATGAGACTGAAAAAATATATGTGCCCATCAAGTCCAGCACATGCCCAAAACACCCCTGTTGATCCAGAGGAAGGCAAAAAAGCCCTCTGAAGCCATTTCAAATTTAGCTACTTAGCATGAGTTGTGAGAACAGAAGACCACGAGTGGCATTTTGGCCGCAAAGTGAGCTTTCATGTGACTAATGTTCTTTGAAGAGTATGCTGGCCAAGGAATAGAATTCTGATAGTATGATGTGTGTACCGGACAAAGCTGTTTGTGGCACTAATGGATGTTTTACTGGGCCCAATAGAATTGAGCCAGTATTTGTAACAACTAAATAATGCAAATGATAAAAACCAAGCCAGAGAGCCTGTATTCAACAAAGTTTACAGTTGACAAAGCAACTAAACACCAATGACATAAGTTCTATGTTACACCCCTCTGAAAACAATGGGAGATTCAGTCTAACAACAGCTGGAGTCCTGCAGGTTGTCTACCTGCGGCATAGACATATGTACAACAGCAACAAACATTTCTCATTACTGAGAGTTGTATCTCTCTGATTTGATAGGAAGAAAGGAAACAAAAAACAAATGGGCTTCTAGCTAACTGGAATTCCCTCTCAGTTTGCTCTTGTTATCAATACTAGCCAAATTCTCCCTCCTAGAGAATAAAAATAAATATAGACTCTTGTCTTTAACCTTCATGGGCCAAACAACATGGAGCACACTCCTCTGGTCCTTAACCCGCTGAGTTCCAGAGTTGTGTGTTGTATATCCTCCTGACACGCAATGGATTAAAAGTTTAAGGAAAGTATATTTAAAATAAATTAAGCAAATATGCTACTTTCACATCTCTGGTTGGGGTTATGCTTATGCATGTAGATTTAAAATAGAAATTTAAGGTCTTTGACCATTTCAGACCAGAGCCATAGAGATTATTTGCAGCAGCCCCCACCCCCTTGCCAGATTCCACAGAACTCTTGGAAGCCAGAAAGGTTTCCAACACAATCTGCAAATCACTGGAGACATCTCTAGGATTCGAGTTAAAATGGAAATTAATGAACTATGCACTTATTTTTTTTTACATTCCTCAGTGTTTGCAGGCCAGTATTAAATGTTAAGTAATTAGTAATTTTTTTTTTTTTTAACAAGAAAACTTTTTTACTGCTCTTTTCACCTGTATGTGTCCGGACATGTCCTTGCAGTAGCCAAGGCCTTGAGAACGCTTTACCGCAGATTCTGCATGTGCAGGGAAGGGAGTGGGTGCGGATGTGCATCTTCAGCGCCCCCAGGCTGGTGTAAGACTTGTTACATTCCTGGCAGCTGAAACTCCTGCGTACTGACACATAACAGCGCCGGGATTTGTTAGTAGACATCATCCCACATACTTTATCAAAGTCTGTGCATCCTAGGGAATGTGGCTGTTGTACAGTCTCTTTCTGCAAGAGCAATTGCTGGGAGGTCTTAACCTCTGGCATGACATTGCCCCCATCTAGTGCTAGGTTCCGGAGGGGCACATTTAGATTGTTCATACTGTCTGTGAGTGGTAGCTCAGTTGCCAAATCTGACAGAGAGTCACCAGATCTGTTCCCCAGGTGGTGAAAGAAGACACTGTCATGTTGTTCCTTCTGGCCTGTGTCCAGAGGGGTCTGTGACTGTACTTGGTGTGCGTCCCATTGATCTGCTGTATCATGTTCTGGCGTAGAAGGACCCTCATTCTGAATCAGGGACAGCACAAGCCCTGGACAGGAGACACAAGCGGCTGTGACACCTGCGGGAATGATAGAAAAAGAGAACTGAGACTCTGCATTTTATACCTCCCCCCTCTTAACCCCTTTAAAGACCAGAGGGGTGTACAATGCATTGGAAAGCCATCATAATAAAGTTTAATCAAAACTTGGCCCCGGTTGTCTCCAACAAATATCTCGGTATGTGGCTTGACCCCAAACTCACTTTTTGTCTTCATACTGATAAATTAACACCCAAACGTTATCCTAAAATAGGTGCTGTGTTTAGAAACAAATCCTGTCTAAGTCCCCTGGTAAAACATATTGTTCAACAGATGCTGCCAGTCATAGACTATGGGGATGTAGTGCATACATCTACGCCACAATCCATCTTGGTAAACTCGACACTCTGTATAATTCATAGTGTTGCTTTGTTCTCCAATGTAATTACACTACCCATCATTGTGATATCTTTAAAGAACTAAAATGGCTAACACACAAATCTAGATGTACTTTGCACCTTTCTTGCCTAGTTTATAACCACTTCTCTAGAAAGCTTCCACACTACCTGAGCAGTATCGAAGAAAAAGACAACAAGGAGCGCCAGTGGTGCGTTATCGATACAATGTACACTATACGATAGTAACAAGAGTATATATACTCACATGTACTTATTGCCAGCCACTTGATATCAAGGGTACCGGCTCATGTGCTTGCGGAGAGAATCACCCCGTCTCCGTTCGGGTACTGGCCGTATTGGCTGAAGACAGACAGGCGGTGGCTTGAAACTTCAACTTTTGTAAAATTTAATAGCGATTATCAATTAAAATACACAGGTATTTCAACGCTTAAGAGTTTCACTGCTAAAACAATGCCGCTTTATCAAAGCTAAAAAATAACCTGATATGTTCCTTAAAACTGCATTCTGAGGATGGAGAAATTGACCGCATACATTCACAACACCTCCTCCTACCTCAAAATTTGGTCACCATGGGTGGACACTGTCACTCCCCCGACTTCCACCACAACTTACTTCTTCAGTAACAAATCTCGACTAAGTCTTTACCCCATCCCACCCCTGCTGCCCTCAGACCCCTGCTCCCCATGCTTTTTTTCTCTCTCTTCATCCCCTCTCTCTTGTCTCCTGAGTTTAACTCATGAACCACACACTCGCTTTTTTCTCAGAACATTGCTTTTCTCTCATGAATGGATATACCCTGTGAGGCTAAAGGGTAAATGTGAAAGTTTATATACTATTGTTTGACCTTCATATTGAATGATACTCTGTTTACTCCTATTTTTTATTATTCCCTCTTCCCCTTCTTTATTTGTGTATACCCATGTTTTATTATGTATAACCACTGAAAACCCAATAAACATTAAAACAAAAATTATATATATATATATATATATATATATATATTATAAAGCTAATCCAGCTGAATAACACAAGGGAAATTCCATTGCTTGAAGAAATTTCATTCAGTAATTATTGCAGCTTGCTCAAACTTCATTACAAAGAAACCAAGCACAATCTCAGCTGCCTGCCCTTATATTCTACAGAAGACCGCAAAAAAGACAGCATTAGAAAGAAAACAAGCAAGAATGCGGCCACCTGTCCAATTAATCCCCACTGAAGGACTTTACAATAGAAAGAAACCAAGTCCAATCTGAGCTGCCTGCTTCTATAGGGCCTTACAGAGAAAGCAAGGAATGAGCCATTCAGTGATAAAGCAGCTGTACTATGGGGAGAAGATTACATTCCCATTGATTTAAAAAGAGCTTTTAACTTCTTGATTCCTGAATGTTAGAGAAGTCTCTCCATTCTCCAACTCGTTGCTTTGCAATGTATTGGAGACTCTTTTCTAGTATTCACGTGGTTGACCCTTTGAGTACCAGAGAGTTATCCCACACATTGCAATGCAATGCGTGGGATACCTCTCTGCCACTCAAAGGGTTAACTAACCATTTTAACCCAATGGGGATTTGGAGAAAGTTTCATTTTTCCCTATTGCACTTTAGCTTTACTCCAGAACTGCTCATCTTCTGCTGTCTGCATAAGGGTCATAAAAGGCACTGAGGACACTTTCCATCAATCTACTCTGATGATGGCCACTACAGTAGACTGAAACCAAGCACAGTCACAGCTACCTGCTCTTGTAATCTGAACAGAGGAGCACACTTTACATTGTATAGAAAGTAAACAATGTAAGCCTTACCTCCATAGCCCTTATGGACCATCCGCACGGCCAGAATCACAGGACCCTGAATGGCGTGCAGCCACGTGGAGACCCCTGAATTCCATGATGTACGCATACATCATGGATCCTTCACACACTGTTTTCCCCATGACACATGTGTACGTCCTTGGTTTTTAAGGGGTTAAGGAGTAAGGGAAGTGATATTGATTTAGAAGCAATGCATTGTTCATCCCTCTGGTCCTGAGCTGGGGAGGACCACAAGGCTAGGTAAACACAGGTGATTGGTCTATGCAATATCAAAGCACCGTGAAAATGCATGAAATAAGCATTCCTCCCAACATTTTACATTGCCAAAGAGGGACACTTTTGTTTTAGGTGGTGTTTCTGGAAGTGCGTCTAGTGTGCGGGCATTACTGAGAATTTATAGGTTATTTTATTACCTATTTACACCATTTTGTGTCATTGAATATATCATTTAGAGCAAGACTGATGTACTTAAACAGACTAATTTACAAACACATAAACTGAAGTTTAAACAAACATTAATGTGAGTTCTATTGCTGTGGAACAATGTGATACGCTTATATACACACCACAAAGTCTGATCTAAAAAGGGACACCAGGGTGGGAAAGTGGGACAGAGGGATTTGAGTGTCAAAGAAGAACTGTCCCTCCTAAAAGGGACACTTGGGATGTATGAATAAGTATCACTGTATTTTATAGAGCTGTTCACCCTGGAAAATAGCACAGTTCCCGTCACAGGCCAAGACAACATACTGCATCTTTCCTCTGACAGTGCCTTACTGTAACCCTTTGGGAGAGATTCACTAAGTGGTGATAAGGGGTGATAAATGGAGATGACTTCTACAGTTTATCACTTCTCCAATTCCCATGTTATTCTATGGAGCCTATGCACTAAGCTTTCTTCAGCTTTGGAGATCTTAGTGAATAGGCTCCATAGGATAACATAGGGACTGGAGAAGTGATAAGATGTAGAAGTCATCTCCACTTTATCACTGCTTAGTGAAGCTCTCCCTTTGAGTGGCAGACAGGTGTGCAATGCATTCTGGGATTCAGTGAGATCATGATGGAATTTAACAACTATATTGAGTGCCTGAGTTTTCCATGCAATGAGAGCAAGGGATGCTGGGAGGGATATAACCACACTACAGTTTCTTGTAAATCGCATTTAAATTAAATGAAAAAGACATCTGTTTTTTCCCCATGCAATTTCACAGCTACAAAATAGCCCTCCATGTGAGCCTAACGTAAAATTAGATAGAAATCACACATAATCAAAACCACCAGTCCTAATAATCTGGGTGCCCACAATTAAATTAAGCACTGCCTCAGCCACCTTCGCTAAAAATCTGCTGAGTTGAAGTTACTCTGTTACAGAGATTCCAGGCACAGTCTGAACAAGTCCTGATAACTGGGAGTCAGATCAGCCTACATTAGTTAAAAAAACCATGCAGTCAGTACATTTTACCAGATGACAATGTACAATCTACAGTACATTGTACAGTGAAACAGAAGCGCAGCCACATGTAGTGGTCTTTCTTACCATTCTGTGCCTCTAACAACTGTCCATAGTTGGGGATCCTGTGGCTAGAGGATTTCTTTACTAGGAAAGACCTGGGCATCTTTTCTCAGTTTCCCACTCTGACTGTTCCAGCTTGGGACAGTGACACTCTGAGTAGAAATTCCTTGGGATCATTAGCATGTACACCACAGATAAGCCAATCAGGGTGCAAGACAAGTGCAGTGGGTAGGAAAAAGGAGGAGGAGGAGCTACCCAGTTCATTTTTCCAGCTGCAGCAGGTGCACAGAGAAGAGATCTTGGCACAGTATGGGGAAGGCCATGTGCCTTTCAGATAGTATGTATTATAGAATTAGGCACTATAGGTCATATATAGAAAAGAAAAATAGAGCAGTTCTGGGGCAAACCCGCTGCGCAATGGGGAGCAAATAATGTTTCCTACTGATTTAAATGGGCCTTTAAACCCTTGAATGCTAGGAATGTCTTGCTTTTGAAATCTCTCTAGCATTCAGTGTTTTAGGCCACACCCCTTTTTCATAAGCTTTATATAATTTTATTTGCTATAAAAGCATTATATATTTGTATATATTTTTTTCTCCAGCCATAATAGGGTTAAAATGTCTTTACATGTCTTTCTAACTCTTGTACTGTAAGACATTTGTCAAACAGGAAAAGATTAGCCAAACGACATAGCCCAGTGTGCTGGAACGGTTGTCCACCTGCTACTGATAAACCAGGAACTTTGCTAAGGACGTGAATACCATATTGACTAGGGTGACCACATTTCCCTTCTACCATTCCAGGACGTGGTCACCCTAGTTGCCCCTTGATGCCCTACCTTGAGTCCCTGGTGGTCTAGCGGCGTGTAAAGTGCTCTGTGCCTCCTCCGGCACAGAGCTGAAGCTCCTGCGCGCTGTGCTCAGTAATGCAGAGCGCTGGGAGATGATGTCATCTCCCAGCGCTCTGTATTACTAGAGCGCTTGCCTCCAGATCAGGCTTAGCTGCATTGCCGCCCTGGATGTCAGCCTGCAAGCGGTGTGTCATATCATGGACGCCGCGAGGGAGCACTGATTTATGCTACCAAGCGCTCCCTCGCGGCGTCCATGATGTGACACACCGCTTGCAGGCTGACATCCAGGGCGGCTTGGCTTCATTCCGGGACACTTCATTGTCCCGGTTGAAGATGACCCGGGACGCGGGACATAGCCCTGAAATAAGGGACAGTCCCGGACGTTCCGGGACCCGTGGTCACCCTAATATTGACCCTTTGTACAGGCCAAACATGATGTCATTCCTTGAAGGCATAGGTGATATCAAGCCCAATGGTTGATTCTACTTTTTAGTCTAAGCTCCATGATTGGTTCTACTTGGCCAGTCTGAGCCCCATGATTGGTTCAACTTGGCCAGTCTAAGCCCCATGATTGGTTCAACTTGGCCAGTCTAAGCCCCATGATTGGCTCTACTTGGCCAGTCTGAGCTCCATGATTGGTTTTACTTGGCCAGTCAGTCTAAGCCCAATGATTGTTTCTACTTGGCCAGTCTATGCCCCTGATTGATTCTATGTGGCCAGTCTAAGGTGATTATTGGTTGGGTCATCTTGACAAAACGGTATGTAACAACATGAGTGACTCAATGCAAATCAGTATTGAACGAAGAGAGATACCAGGTACTAGGAAAGAAGACTGATTGGTGATTGGTATGCAACATCATCTTATTGCAAACATTTCTCCACTTTGCTTTTATTCATATGGGCCTTGGGCTACGGATCTTCTATTAATCCCTTAAGGTTATTTGTTTCTGGGTACTCTTGCTTCCCTTGCACCTCTACTAATGTATTTCCTACTGGTTTCAGTTATATCATGTTTTGTGTCTCTGTCTCCAGCTCACATTGACCAGTGACAGGAGAAGAGAACTGGGATGTGGACCTCTGCTGTGCCTCATGTGTATGTATTTGAAGTGTATGCATATATTACTGCAGCTGCCCACATGGGGCTTTGCAATGCAGATGTCAATGTTCAGGTCACCAGTTTGAACTGTCTGCATCAAGACACAAAGTGTTGCACAGCCCTCTCTGGTCCTCAAGGGGTTAATCTTACTAAATTGATTTGAACTTCAAAAAGCATGGGTATTCACCTGAGAGATTCATTAACAGCGAAGCTTTATATGGAAAGTTCTGCCATAAAACATTCCCACATCACCAGGGATTATTTGCTTTTAAACCTTTCAGTGCTGAAGGAGGTGTCCATTGCATTGACATTAAATGTGATGAAAATTGGAGTCATTCTGGCTCAGACTAACTGCACTATAAGGGACAAATACAAAGGCCCAATTTAAATTAATGGGAATTTTTAATCGCCGCTTTTTCTGCTGTTGGTTTTCCCCAGAATGATTCCAGTTGTTTTATGGTTCCTAGGTACTTAAAGGTAATGTTTTACAAAAAAGCAGCCCCAATTAACCCCTTAGCGACCCTTGACGTACCAGGACCGTCAAGGGTAAATTTGCTCCAAGGACCCTTGACGGTCCCGGTACGTCAAGGGTTAAACTCTCCCATTGTGGCTGCATGGAGCAATGGGAGAGCGCGGGCTGCTTGTTACTAAATGTCCCGATACCGGGACACTTAGTAACAACCAGTAGAAAGTTTGTTGCAACATGCGATTCGCTTGATGAGCGAATCACATGTTGCAAACGCTGACTGACAGGGACAGTATTTGTAAATACTGTCCCTGTCATATATCTCTGCCTCCCTCCATCTTGCACACTGCTGAGGTGGAGAGAGACAGAGAGTGATTGTGCCAGATTGCGATCCAGTGTTCCTGCAAACTGTTTAAAAAAAGAAAATTAACCCTTTGATCACTGTTTTGCAGTGATCACTAAGTTCCCCCCCATCTGATCACTTTTAGAGTGATCAATAAACTACAGATCAGCGTTTGCTGATCTGTGGGATACCCCCCATCCCCCTTGTATTCTCTGAAATTTATTTTTATTTTTAATTTTTTTTTTTTTTTTTATAAAAATTGATTTAAAATATAGTTTAGGTAGGTAGGTGGGTAGGTTTAGTGTAGACTTGTGTTAGGGAAAGGTTTAGGGACAGATTTAGGTTTAGGGGAAAAAAAAATAAATAAAAAAAAAAAAAATTAAAAAAAAAATTTTAGTGGGCAAAATGTAGCGCAGTTATAGCGTTGAAGAGGCATATGCCTTTTTGGCATCTGACTCAGAGGCAACAGATACTGCATCAGATTTTGATATAGAGCAGTTTTCAGAAAGTGAGAGCAGCTCTAGTGACGACGCTGGGCCTTCTGTCAAGAAAAGACGCACTGCCCCAAGAGCTGCCCTGGCAAATGCCCCAGCACCTGCCAAAAATCCTGCCACAAGATCTGCCAAAAATCCTGTCACAAGATCTGCCAAAAGACTTTGCAAAATACCTGCCAAAAGGAATGCCCCAAGTGCTGCCCCAAGAGCTGCCCTGGCAATTGCCCCAGAACCTGCAAAAAGATCTGGCCAAAGAATGCCCCAACACCTGCCACTCCTGATCATAATGAATGGGTATCCCCAATCAATTTTTGCCCACAAATACCAGAATTTACAGGCACCCCAGGGATTCAAATTGATGTTGAGGGATTTAACTATGATAATTTTTTTGATTTGTTTTTGGGGGAAGACATTTTAGGTGAAATTGTGTCCCAAACCAACTTGTATGCAGCCCAGTATACTGCCGCCAACCCTACAGCTTTTGTAGTTAAGGAAGAAATATGGAAACCCATAGACATCATAGAATTTAAACAATTCTGGGCCTTAATAATGGCAATGAGTATAATAAAAAAGCCAAGTATCCGATCCTACTGGAGCAAAAACCCCTTATGTGATACCTCTATATTCCCCAAGACTATGAACAGGTCCAGATTTGAAATCATTTTGCACTTTATGCATTTTAGCGATAATACCCTGTGCCCCCCAAAAGAACACCCCCAGTATGATAGACTGTACAAAATTCGTCCCCTAATAAGCCATTTACAGAAAAAGTTTGCCCAAGTGTATATGCCCCAAAAAGAAATTAGTGTAGATGAATCCCTAATGAAATACAAAGGCAGGTTAGGGTTCAAGCAGTACATCCCCTCAAAGCATTCCAAATTTGGTGTAAAATTTTATAAATTGTGCGAAAGTGCCACAGGCTACACCCAGGCTTTTAGAATTTATGAGGGCAAGGACAGCAAACTTGATCCTCCTGGGTGCCCCGAATTTATGGGAACAAGTGGGAAAATAGTTTGGGATTTAATTTACCCCTTATTAAATAAAGGCTATCAATTATTTGTTGATAATTATTACACCAGCCCCCTTTTATTTAAGTCTCTGTTTTGTTTTGACACCGTGGCCTGTGGCACTGTCAGGCGCAATTGCAGGGAGTTGCCCAAAACACTAGTAGACCGCAAACTAAAACCTGGGATGTCCTTATCTTTGTCCCAACAGGAGCTGCTGGCAGTGAAGTTTAGGGACAAAAAAGATGTCTACATGCTGACCACAATGCATGAGGACAGATCTGTGGCAGTCACTGTTCGTGGCAGGACAGTGGTAATGAGAAAGCCAGTCTGCATCAGGGACTATAATAAAAACATGGGGGGAGTTGATCTGAGTGATCAATTAATGCAGCCATACCTCGCAATGAGGAAGTGTAGGTCATGGTATAAAAAAGTTGCCATCTATATGATGCAGACTGCTGTACATAATGCATTTTTACTTTTCAAGCTGGCAAACCCCAATCAAAGATGTAGCTTTTTACAGTACCAGCTACAACTTATTTCCATATTTTTATTTCAAGGTGCGTCTGAAATAATTCCACCAAGACCCGGGTTAGTACATTTTATTTATAAAATCCTCCCAACTCCCCAAAGGAACAAACCACAGAAGCGCTGCAGGGTTTGCTACAGAAAAGGAATACAGACAGACACCACCACTTACTGTCCTGATTGCCCTTCCAAACCTGGCCTCTGCATTGGTGACTGTTTCAAGGAATACCATTCAGGCACAATGCAGTAGTGCTGTAAAGGTTCTTTTATTATTTGGCCACTTTTTCCCCCTGAAATATCCTGTATTTTATTTTTCAAAACACATCCCTCCTTAGATCTAACACTATCAAAATTTATCTCTGATAATGGAAACACCCATGTTCCCTACTGGGCCTAGTAGCTCCCCCAAACCCTGACAAACCTATGCATATGGAGCATTGCCGTACTCAGACAATGTAACTCAACACTAATGTAAAGCATTTAAAAAATCTGCAAATATCATCTGATTGAAATCCAGAGCAACACTAAAATAGAAATGTGAAAAATGGTGTTTCTCTGCCTTACTGCAGATTTTGGGAGGGATTGGTGATACAGTGGCAGCGAAAAAATTGATAAGATGCAAATAGAATGAAAGCCAGGGTTGTCTACTCTTCCACAAAATATACTTTTGGGGGTAAAATTAATTGCAGCATTGCCAAAGAGACCGAAATGAGACAAGGCACCAGCTGTAAAAATGGCATGTCTGTAAAAGGAAACTAACATGTTCCAACTGGGCCCAGAAGCTCCCCCAAACCCCGACAAACCTATGTATATGGGGTATTGCCGTAATTAGATGAAGGAGCCGAACACTAATCAATGCAGTTTATAAAATCTTCACCTGTTCTGTGCTTGAAATTCACATCAACATTGAAGGCAAAGCGTGAAAAATGCTGAATTTTTTTTACTTACGTCAAGTTTTCACAGGATTGGTGGTAAAATGGCTGTTTGCAAAATTTGAAAACACACCTAAAATGAAAGCCTGGGGTGTCTGCTTTCAAAAAATATACACTTTTGGGGAGAAATCTTAAAAAAGAGCAGTGTTACACAGTCCAAATGAGAAATGGCACCAATAACGCAAGCTGTGAAGATTCAAAGTGTGAACCTGGAAACGCGCTTGTCCCAATTTGGGACCCGTAGCTCCCACAAACCATGAAAAAGCTATCCATATGGGGTATTTCCGTACTCAGAAGAAGGAGCCGAACACTAATCAATGCAGTTTATAAAATCTTCACCTGTTCTGTGCTTGAAATTCACATCAACATTGAAGGCAAAGTGTAAAAAACGCTGTTTTTTTACTTACGTCAAGTTTACGAGAAAGTGGTGGTAAAATGGCTGTGTAAAAAATTTGAAAACACACCTAAAATGAAAGCTGGAGGTGTCTACTTTCCAAAAATATACACTTTTGGGGGGAAATCCTAAAGTGGAGCACTGGAACATAGCCCAAAATGAGTAATGGCACCAGTTAAGCAGGATTTGAAAATTCAATATTTGTTCAAAATTGGGCCCTGTAGCTCCCCGAAACCTTGAGAAACCTATGCATATGGGGTATTGCTGTACTCAGAAGAAGGAGCTGAACAATAAACAATGCATTTTTAAAAATCTTCACCTATCATGTGCTTGAAATTCACATCAACATTGAAGTGAAAGTGTGAAAAACGCTGTTTTTTTAACTTATGTCAAGATTTACGAGTGATTGGTGGTAAAATGGCTGCATAAAAAATTTGAAAACATACATAAAATGAAAGCCTGGGGTGTCTACTTTCCAAAAATATACACTTTTGGGGGGACATCTTAGAGTGGAGCACTGTTACACAGCCCCAAATGAGACATGGCACCAGTGATGCAAGCTGTGAAAATTCAAAGTGTGAAACTGGAAACGCGCATGTTCCAATTTGGGCCCCATAGCTCCCGCCAAAACCTTGAATAACCTATGCATATGGGGTATTGCCGTACTCAGAAGAAGGAGCTGAACACTAAACAATGCATTTTTAAAAATCTTCACCTATCATGTGCTTGTGGCAGTCACTGTTCGTGGCAGGACAGTGGTAATGAGAAAGCCAGTCTGCATCAGGGACTATAATAAAAACATGGGGGGAGTTGATCTGAGTGATCAATTAATGCAGCCATACCTCGCAATGAGGAAGTGTAGGTCATGGTATAAAAAAGTTGCCATCTATATGATGCAGACTGCTGTACATAATGCATTTTTACTTTTCAAGCTGGCAAACCCCAATCAAAGATGTAGCTTTTTACAGTACCAGCTACAACTTATTTCCATATTTTTATTTCAAGGTGCGTCTGAAATAATTCCACCAAGACCCGGGTTAGTACATTTTATTTATAAAATCCTCCCAACTCCCCAAAGGAACAAACCACAGAAGCGCTGCAGGGTTTGCTACAGAAAAGGAATACAGACAGACACCACCACTTACTGTCCTGATTGCCCTTCCAAACCTGGCCTCTGCATTGGTGACTGTTTCAAGGAATACCATTCAGGCACAATGCAGTAGTGCTGTAAAGGTTCTTTTATTATTTGGCCACTTTTTCCCCCTGAAATATCCTGTATTTTATTTTTCAAAACACATCCCTCCTTAGATCTAACACTATCAAAATTTATCTCTGATAATGGAAACACCCATGTTCCCTACTGGGCCTAGTAGCTCCCCCAAACCCTGACAAACCTATGCATATGGAGCATTGCCGTACTCAGACAATGTAACTCAACACTAATGTAAAGCATTTAAAAAATCTGCAAATATCATCTGATTGAAATCCAGAGCAACACTAAAATAGAAATGTGAAAAATGGTGTTTCTCTGCCTTACTGCAGATTTTGGGAGGGATTGGTGATACAGTGGCAGCGAAAAAATTGATAAGATGCAAATAGAATGAAAGCCAGGGTTGTCTACTCTTCCACAAAATATACTTTTGGGGGTAAAATTAATTGCAGCATTGCCAAAGAGACCGAAATGAGACAAGGCACCAGCTGTAAAAATGGCATGTCTGTAAAAGGAAACTAACATGTTCCAACTGGGCCCAGAAGCTCCCCCAAACCCCGACAAACCTATGTATATGGGGTATTGCCGTAATTAGATGAAGGAGCCGAACACTAATCAATGCAGTTTATAAAATCTTCACCTGTTCTGTGCTTGAAATTCACATCAACATTGAAGGCAAAGCGTGAAAAATGCTGAATTTTTTTTACTTACGTCAAGTTTTCACAGGATTGGTGGTAAAATGGCTGTTTGCAAAATTTGAAAACACACCTAAAATGAAAGCCTGGGGTGTCTGCTTTCAAAAAATATACACTTTTGGGGAGAAATCTTAAAAAAGAGCAGTGTTACACAGTCCAAATGAGAAATGGCACCAATAACGCAAGCTGTGAAGATTCAAAGTGTGAACCTGGAAACGCGCTTGTCCCAATTTGGGACCCGTAGCTCCCACAAACCATGAAAAAGCTATCCATATGGGGTATTTCCGTACTCAGAAGAAGGAGCCGAACACTAATCAATGCAGTTTATAAAATCTTCACCTGTTCTGTGCTTGAAATTCACATCAACATTGAAGGCAAAGTGTAAAAAACGCTGTTTTTTTACTTACGTCAAGTTTACGAGAAAGTGGTGGTAAAATGGCTGTGTAAAAAATTTGAAAACACACCTAAAATGAAAGCTGGAGGTGTCTACTTTCCAAAAATATACACTTTTGGGGGGAAATCCTAAAGTGGAGCACTGGAACATAGCCCAAAATGAGTAATGGCACCAGTTAAGCAGGATTTGAAAATTCAATATTTGTTCAAAATTGGGCCCTGTAGCTCCCCGAAACCTTGAGAAACCTATGCATATGGGGTATTGCTGTACTCAGAAGAAGGAGCTGAACAATAAACAATGCATTTTTAAAAATCTTCACCTATCATGTGCTTGAAATTCACATCAACATTGAAGTGAAAGTGTGAAAAACGCTGTTTTTTTAACTTATGTCAAGATTTACGAGTGATTGGTGGTAAAATGGCTGCATAAAAAATTTGAAAACATACATAAAATGAAAGCCTGGGGTGTCTACTTTCCAAAAATATACACTTTTGGGGGGACATCTTAGAGTGGAGCACTGTTACACAGCCCCAAATGAGACATGGCACCAGTGATGCAAGCTGTGAAAATTCAAAGTGTGAAACTGGAAACGCGCATGTTCCAATTTGGGCCCCATAGCTCCCGCCAAAACCTTGAATAACCTATGCATATGGGGTATTGCCGTACTCAGAAGAAGGAGCTGAACACTAAACAATGCATTTTTAAAAATCTTCACCTATCATGTGCTTGAAATTCACATCAACATTGAAGTGAAAGTGTGAAAAACGCTGTTTTTTTTAACTTACGTCAAGATTTACGAGTGATTGGTGGTAAAATGGTTGCGTAAAAAATTTGAAAACATACATAAAATGAAAGCCTGGGGTGTCTACTTTCCAAAAATATACACTTTTGGGGGGAACTCTTAGAGTGGAGCACTGTTACACAGCCCCAAATGAGACATGGCACCAGTGATGCAAGCTGTGAAAATTCAAAGTGTGAAACTGGAAACGCGCATGTTCCAATTTGGGCCCCGTAGCTCCCCCAAATCTTGAGAAACCTATGAATATGGGGTATTGCCGTACTCAGAAGAAGGAGTTGAACACTAAACAATGGATATTTTTAAATTTTCAACTATCTTGTGCTTGAAATCAACAGTAATATTAAAATGTAAGTTTGAAAGCTGCAAAAAAACAAAATTTTTCCACAATTTTGACATTTTTTTTCTGGAAAAATAGCTGCATAAAAAACTTCAAAATTCTCCTGATTATTTACCTTATGTTGTCTAGTTTTCAGAAAGATATACCTTTGTGGGACATTTTTGGTTCTGGCACCATCAACTAAGCTATGATGCTCACATGCCAATTGTTGAGAAATTACAAGTTGGAAATAATGGCATCCATCTTGTAATATTTACCTTGTAAATGTGTGGAAGTGATTGAAATACTAGGCATATGGGGTATTCTTATATTCAGGAGAAGCAAATGAATATATTTAGGGGTATTTTTTTTGTCATAAACTAATTGTATGCAAATCCTGACACGGAAATATAAGCAAAATGTTGGGGTTTTTTTTAATTTTTTTGCTCTTTTTTTCTATTTTAATCAAATTAAACAATGAGGTATTCATATAATTGTGGTATCAAAAGAAAGCCCTACTTGTGCTTAAAAAACAGTATATAATTTATGTGGGTGCACAAAAGGAATTAAAGAGAAAATATGGTTGAACAAAGACATAGTCAAAAAAGTCAAAATTGCTCCGGTCCTTAAGTCAAATCTAACTCAGATTTTCCCGGTCCTTAAGGGGTTAATCTTCGTAGTATTTGGGCCGTGGAGATTGTTATTTCAGTACAGTCAGAGTTGTAGTTAGGGTTGCCACCTTTTCATAAAAAAAAATACCGGCCATAGCTGTGTGAGGGTGGAGTCACAAAAGGGAGGAGCCACAAAAGGGACAGAACCACTCAATGTTGCATGACCACTTTCAGACTAAGCACTCTCTCTCAGACTAAGCACACACTCTCACTCAGACTAAGCACTGTCTCTCTCTCTCAGACTAAGCACTCTCTCTCTCAGACTAAGCACCCTCTCTCTATCAGACTAAGCACTCTCTGTCTCTCTCAGACTAAGCAATCTCTCTGTCTCTCAGACTAAGCAATCTCTCTGTCTCTCAGACTAAGCACTCTCTCTCTCTCTCAGACTAACACTCTCTCAGACTAAGCACTCTCTGTCTCTTTCAGACTAAGCCCTCACTCTCTCTCAGACTAAGCACTCTCTGTCTCTCTCAGACTAAGCACTCACTCTCTCTCCCAGGCCAGAGTGGTGAAGGATCCCCTTCCCCAATTGCTTGAATACATTGCACTGCATTGAAGGCCCTATTTGTCCCCTATAGTGCAGATGGTTTGCCCAGAACGGATCTACTTTGCCTGTATATATAAGGCCCAGTGTTTGTACACAGACAGGACACAACATTTACTTACTTTTCTCACTCAGTACATGTGTACTACAGGTGTGACACAGATGCACATTGTGTTACTTGTACAAATCACTAAGATCTTAAATACACAAATATCAACATCCCACTAAGACAATTGTAGCGGTGACATTATCTGTTATTGCTAAGATTCATTACAAAAATGCCCTGAACTGTCTCAGTAACCATATTTATCTTTGTAAAATAAAGCAGAGCGACCATCGTAAAGGTCATCGGTTACATACTGTAATGTATTTTTTTTTTCTACGTTTTTCGCAGATGGGCTGTAGCACTTTTTAAACTTGTAAATACATGTTTATCCTCAGTCCGGTTGAGGTTAAAGCAAATAATCATAATGAAAATAAGGCACTTGAATGTTAACTTACCCCATCCTGGGGCAGTCATGTTCCCCTATAATTAATGGGAATGTTGTAAACGCATGTCCGAGATGAGTGTTTAGTAGCTGATTTATCTCTCTTTTCAACTCCTCCTCTGAGGAATGCATTCCTGGCTCCTCCTGTGATGGAAGGGCTATTGTCTGTCTGGATATTCAGAATCACTTCGCAACTGTGGTTGTTAGAACTGAAGACAGTTTGTACAATGTCCTGCTTAGAGTTTAGCCTGTAGCTATATGTAATTGAAAATAAAATAGATCTACCTCTACAATGTCAAACTTTGGTTATTGTTGTAAATGGTATGTCTGAGGAAGGCAAGTCTGTGTGTGGAATATGAGTGGGTTCCAGAAGTTCCATGTTCATGCCTTCCCCTTTGGAAATGTTGGGGAAAAAAACTATATCATATAATCTTTTCCTAATAAGTGTACTGTACCTTTAAAAGCAGTGCATATGCATGAATACATTTGCTCCACTAGAAAAATATAAGTTTTAAATTAGTAGAAAAAATAGAGTTAGTTTGCAAGGTCGGTTTGGTAAGCTTTTTCTACGCAATACACAATAGAGCCTTTTGCTATAGCCTTCAAGGACGGACAAGATAAGACTGCTGGAGAGCGCTGATTGAACAACAGCGAGGGTGGGTTACCTTTAGAGACTACAAAAAGTGGTCTCTAGTGAGGGAGGGGGGCGCTCTCATTAGAATTGCTTGTAAGTATGTAATGTACATTACTTGCTGTTTTTTCATCTGTACTGTAATTATTATCTTTTGAATAATAACCAATCTATAATATGGAACAACTGTGTCATGTTGAATTATTTATAACCCTTGAAATTTCCTTTTACAGTAAGAATGTGTAGAGT
This sequence comes from Rhinophrynus dorsalis, assembly GCA_037306005.1. Classification (NCBI taxonomy): domain Eukaryota; kingdom Metazoa; phylum Chordata; class Amphibia; order Anura; family Rhinophrynidae; genus Rhinophrynus; species Rhinophrynus dorsalis. The sequence goes on from CM074722.1 coordinate 363,756,235, forward strand.
AGTAGTTCATAGGTCAGGGGGTAGGAAATGCACACGGACGATATATGGTGGTATATCTAGCATCATAGGCAGTCATGTGAAGACCTGAGATGATGGTACAGAGGTAGTAAAAGAGTTAATGTGAACCGTAATGAGAAGACCATGGAAGAGGAAGGTAAGAGAGAGGTGACACTGTATTTTGGGGATGGGTTAACTCTGTTAAAAAACGGCTCCCATCCTCTCCACCAGTCAGCTATAGCTGAAGAGCTGTAGGTTGCCTACACTTGGCCAAGGACAACTGAGTGCCTACCAATAAGGGATTATTAACACTAGGCCCGCTTCTTCTGGCCTTCTACCTACCTCTGTCACGTCACACCTGGAAGTGTGTGCATGCTGCGGGCGGTGCTGTGTACTCTCAAGTTCCGCCGGGGCTGGAGCCGGGGAGCGGGAGAGACCGAGGATGAGCTGAACCGTAGTAGGCCATAGACATGGAGTGGTCCAGTGGATTCCGACCAGACTGCCTCCTGTGCACAGTGCACCACAGTCTCTGAGCACTGACACTCTCACAGCGCCTGCGTACTGCCGCGATCCCTGACTCCCCAATGTTAGTCACAAGACTCACACACATACACAAGGCGAGCGTGACACTCTGACACACCAGCCAGCCAATAAGGACCATTGATGTCCAAATACTCTCCACTCATTGGCTGGTGATGGTGCGTGGACGCTGACGACTTTAAGCGAGCCACACAAGCAGCTGGCAGATAGGGCTGAGTGGAGGAGACTGACTCTGGACGCGCTGCACAAACAAATACTGGCTTTTGAATTGCCGGTATAGTAGATATACCGGCACCGGCTCTAAGGTCCTAATTACCGGCAGTGCCGGTAAAATACAGGCTGGGTGGCAACCCTTGTTGTAGTTCAAGAGTAATTGAATGATAAAGTATCCCCCTCCCAACCCTTTTACCTAGTGGAAGCCACCTCCCCTCAGATGTGGTCGCTTGATCTGGACAGCTCACATCAAGGGACAATCTTACTGTGAGCATAAGAAAAACCCTGCCCCCCCCTTGACAAAGAAGGGCAGGCTTTTCCTCATGCTCATCGAAGATTGTTCCTCACTGTGATCCATCCAGACATTCTTTCTGCTTTGTGATGAGCAGTGTTACATCAGTAAAATGGGCAGGAGGGGGATACTTTATCATTCAGTTACTCTTAAACTACAACTCAGACGTATTGAAATGACACTCTCCACAGCCTAAATACTATGAATATTAATCGGAGCTGCTTTTTTTGAGAAACATTACTATCCCTGTTCTAGGACAAGCAAAAAGAGGATAATAAGAGACGGAATTCAGTAAGCCATATGGGTAAAGACAAAAGAGGAGCAATTACGAGGCACACCAGTTGCACCTTAAGGAACAAATAAAAATGTCCACTCATTTAGATGGGGCTTTTAACCACTAGAATGCTAGACATCTCCCATGCAATTGAAAAGTAACATGAAGGGTTGCCACTTTTAGTCTTGCCGAAACCAAACAGAGGCACAATACTCTAATGCTGAATGCAGAGACATACAAATTTTTTGTGGTCAGTTTCCATACCTGGGAACTCTCTGGATCCGCATCAGAGACTCTGGTTTTTACAATTAATTACTGGGTCTCTGGGGACAGAAACATATTCTCTGGCGGTGGGGAGTTTCTCCTCAAACTCTGCCCACTTCTCATCCTTCCCTCCCTGTTCTTCCAACTTCACACTCACTTTAAGTCACAAAGATGATATGCCCCACACATCCAACAAAGCCCCATCCCCTTTATGATGCAATTGGCGTCATTTATATCCACCAGCATATAAGTCCTCTTCAGGGGCTCAAGGAGAGGAAGCGCCCCCGTATGTCACTTTGTAACTTTAGAATTTTTTACAATGGAAAGCTTAATTCATGCATGTGGGCATGTTTTAAGAAATGCATTTGGGACCTCTCTAGAAATAAAATGGTTAAATGCCCCATTTAAATCAGCAGGCAGCTACACAATCAACCAATTAAGACGAGTGTTCTGGTTATTGATGTGTGCTCTAACCAGTAGGAACACAAAAGCTTTAAACTGAATTGTTTTGGTTTCAGAACTTCTGAAACCCTGACATTGTTGACAAAATCAGGCAGGGAATCCCCAAACCGGCCTGTCCTGGTCAAAACTGGATAGGTGGCAATCCTAAATATGTGGGAGACCTCTTGCAGTCAAGAAGCTAAACGCCCTGCTTAAAGGGAATTCTGGGAATGTTAATTTGGCCCCTATGGTGTAGTTGTTTGCTCCAATTTTTTTTTACATATATGACCTATAATTGTATCTATCCTTGTCCATTGCGATATAGTGATATGAGGACACATTTCTGAGCCCACAAAGAATTAGACAAAAAAACAAACAAAACAGATAAAGCAAGTAAAATGCATAGGACTTTAGCGATTGACCATAATATCGCAGATGAGTCAGACATATGCTAAGAGACCTGGGTGTGTTACTGCAGTGTACAATAGAGTTGTAGCTATTTGATCAGTCTCTCTTTGATCCCACTAAAGTAAATAATAGGTCATCCCACAAGGTCGCAGAGAACAGTCTCAAGGATTCCTTTCTCTCCTCTGTGTGTTGCAGGTAACACTTATAGATACTTAGGGTTTACTTACCTCTTCAGACCACACCTAAAAAGGTTCTCACAATAACGTCAGATAACGCTGTCCAGGGACAGGAATGTAAACACATTTCTTTATGCAATGATCAAATCTATTGTGTGTTGTCTGAATGTCTGGAGAGCGGATTATATCTGTTTGTGTTCTGCAGGCAATTAATCCCTTAGATGCTAAAGATGTCACCCAATGTGTTGGTGATCTCTCTAACATTCAAGGGGTTAGAATAAATATTTAAAGGAGAAGTAAATCTATTTTTATATGAAAAGACATGCATCATAGTTTTTTCTCACTTTGATTTCGAATGCACTCTGTGGGAGAGCTTGCATCATCCTTTACTATGGTTTTCTATAGTATATGATAGGAACAGCAACACCTGGTGGCCAAAATAGAAAATCGCAGTTTAAATGGATGAGCTGCAATTATTCATTCATTCATTCCTCTCCCAGTAGGCAGGAAAAACCATAGAGCATCTATTTTTTCATTTAAAAAATATCTGCATAGACTTCTTTCAAGGAATATTATTTAATTCTTACAATCATATTTACATTTAAAGGGCAACTAACAGTGAAAAAGAAAAATACATGCTAAAACTCACCTCTGTGGCAGAGTTTTAATTGTTCAGGTCTGTCCAAAATGTCTTATCACACCTCCTGTAAGAGATGAAGTTGCCAGTGACAGCCTCTTTCCCTTTCAGGTAGGGGGGGATATCTCTGTAGCCAATAGGAATTATCATCAGTTGCCTCTCTAGAGTTCACTACATCAGGGAAAAGACACAGGTCCAATACGGGTCCTGTGTGGTAATTTAACACTTTAGTGACAAGAGCAATTTTGTCTTTTTTAGTATGCCTTTGTTCAATTGTATTTTTCATCTAATTCATTAGGCCACTAACACAAATTATATACAACTTGTTAAAGGAGCAGTAAACATTTTTTATGAAAACACATATTTTATAGCTCTTTTCCTGCTGAATAAAACAAGGTGACTCCCACTGCTGGTAGATGTTCTATTCAAGATTTATAGCAGTTCAAATAATCATGACGTGAGTTTACTGTGTTTACTTCCTGATAGTTCTAACTGACAGGAAGTGCCAGGCAGCTTCTATCACATTCTATGGAGAGCTGTATATCACTGAATTTCTTGACTTTCCTCTCCATTAGAATGTAACTGGAGAAACTAATTAGAATTTGACCACTAGAGGGCACTGCTAATGTAAAAAAAACATGGGTTTAAACTGTAATAACTCTGGAAATATGAATCTCTTGGCAGTGGGAGTACCCTTATTTTACCCAGTAGGAAACTCACTACAATACATATTTTTTCATAAAAAAAGTTTACTGTTCCTTTAAGCATCAGTAGGGCTTTACTGTTATCCCACGTTTATGTGGATAACCCACCATTTCAATTGATATATGTTTTCCTGTCATAGTTTGTGTTCAGTCGGTTCATTTCGAATCGGGACTACATAAAAGGTATGAACGGTCATTCATACCTCCCAAATGTTCCTGCGAGGTGAAAATCCCTATGTTTCTCATTCCCTCCCTGGTGTCCCTCTTTTAGACAATCAGACTATGTGGTGTGTATATAAGTATTTTAGTATACATGTTTATAAATCAGGCTGTGTAAATAAAATACTTTTTAGACTTGCTCTAAATCATTTATTCAGTGACACAAAAAGGTGGCGGTAGGCCATCAAGTGACCAAACTTTCTATACCTCTAGTTCTGCCCCAGCACATAAAATGGATTGAAAAATACCCTCACCCATTCCCCTATTGTAGCCATTTTCCCTGTGGGGATGTGTATTCTCTGCTTCTCACTTCCTGACTATAACTGGGAGGAAGAGAGCAGCAGAGTACACTGACAAAGGCAATGTAAACTATACATTGGGGTTTATGCACTAAGAGGTGATCATGTGGAGATGACTGTTCCAGTGATATCACTTCTCCAATTCCTATGTTTTCTATGGTGCCAGTGCACTAAGATTTCTCCAACTTTGGAGGACTTAGTGCATAGGCTCTATCGAATAACACAGGAACTGGAGAAGTAATTTCTGCATTATTATCTCTTTATCACACATTAATGCATAACGCCCATTGTCTTTGTCATTGGTTCAGCCAGCACATGTGATCACTGTGGCAACGATCACATTTACAGGCTCACTGGGGAAAGTTTGAAACTGACTGCTCTGGTCCTGGAACAGTCTGTTACTGCCTCTCCGGCATGATGACAGCTCTCTGTGAGGTGTGCTGCGATTATGAATTCTATGATGGATGGAAAAGTGTGATGGACCTGGTCTAAACGTTGTCATGTGCGTTAAGTTCCCAAAACGCCGATAAATAGCAGCAATAATGCAAAAAAAAAAAAAAAAATCTAATCATAGGGTATGAATTCTATGACGGACCCGGAACGTCACCCAGCCTTAAAGGATGGAATTGTGTGATGGACCTGGACTAAACATTGTTTTGTGCGTTAAGTTCCAAAAAGCTGATAAATAGCAGAATAATGCAAACATCAAAGGAAAAAAGCTAACGATCGGTGCCTGACACACTGTCAAGCACAGCATCCTCCCAAACACTAACCCTACACTACCCCTAACAGTAAAGTACCACAATACTACCCCTACCACTAGCCTAACACCCTGATATTTGTAACACTTATCTGTCATCCACTATCCATCTTCTTCCATCTTCTTTTTTCTGTAATCTCCTTATTCTGTCTTCTTTCTCTCCATCTTCTTTCTTCTGTTCCATCTTCTTCTGTTCCTTCTCTCATTTCTGTAAAATAAAGAAAAAGATACATTTCAAATGTGTGCCACAAAAATAACTCTGACATATGTGCATAGTGTAAACTTTGCGTACCTCTCTGGTACTCAGAGGGTTAAGCATTGTACAGATTTTCGAGTTACAATAGTAGAGGATTCTAAAAATCAAAAAATATTTCCCCAATTTTCTGCTCAGAATGAATGTATGTTTTGAATTTGAAAAATAAAATTTAGTGCAAAAAATTATTATTAAAATGTCCCCTTTGTGTTTTCTGCCACTGTTGGTGGCGGCGGAAGGAGTAGCAGACATAGCCCCTCTATGTGTAAGGGAATTTTGAATACAGACTGCCTTTTTATATGGGCAGTCTCTGTTCAAAATGACTCACAGCCATTGGCTGGGATGTATGCTTACGCACCTTCCAGCTAATCAGTTTTGAGCAGGTTCCTCCAATCTCCCGCTCAAAGATGATTGGCTGGGAGGTGCGTAAGCACACATCCCAGCCAATGGCTGTGAGTCATTTTGAACAGAGACTGCCCATTTAAAAAGGCAGTCTCTGTTCAGAATTCCCCAACACTGTAATGGCCATTGGCCCGTGAGGTGCTTAGAGGGGGCTATGTCTTCTACTCCTTCCACCGACAGCACCACTGCCACCAACAGCAGTGGAGAACACAAATGGGGCAATTTAATAATTAATCATTTTTCGAACTTAAGTTTAATTTTCAAATTCAAAACATACATGCATTCTGAGAGGAAAAATGGGGGAATATTTTTGATCATTTGGTATCTTCAACTATTGTAACTTGAACATCTGTACAATGCTCAACCCTTTGAGTGCCAGAGAGGTACGCAACGTATTGCTCTGCAATTTGTTGCGTACCCCACAGGCACTCAAGGGGTTAAACTATGCACATATGTCCAAGTTATTTTTGTGGCACAAATTTGATATCTCTCTCTTTCTTTCTTTTGCAGGATGGTGACTGGAAAACGGAAGAAAGAAGATGGAACAGAAGAAAGGAGATGGAGAGAAAGAAGAGAAAAAAAGAAGATGGAAGTAGCTGACCAGGGTGCTGAAGACTCCACTGGACATCTGGATTACTGGTAAGTGCTTCTTTTCAGGGCCTGTTTGTAACTTAGTCGGATTAAACCTGTGAGCGCCAGTGGGATAAGAATACCCCACTGGCACTCATAGGGTTAATTTTACTAATGTTAATGTGGATCCCTTAGTGCATTTTGGCACTACATTTAACGGAATAGCAAAGTCCTCCGTTTTGTAGTATGTTTCTGTGGGGTCTAATGGGCGCTATATTTAGCGGCTGAGTAGCTTATTTTTCACCGGCATTTCTTCATGGCACAGGTAATTGCATTGCTTAACATGCTTAAAAAAATGCTGGCTTAAATATTTTTATCCCTATGATGAAGTGTCAAATACAGTCATGTTGACATGATTCACAGCAGTTACGATGTCTATATATATATATTACCAAATGTGGCATTATTGTATTTTTGTGGGAGTGCTTTCATGTAACTGTGACCATACACCATATGATCTGATAGCAGGAGAGAGCATTAGGGCTCACATAAAAAAGGCTGCTGAAATCTCAATATTGTTGCTTTCCTACAGAGACCTCAGATTACACTTATTCAAAAATGCCACCTCTTGTGACTTTAGTGTATTGGAGTAATTGTCATATTTCAAAGTTCTCCATAGAAGTGTATTTTAAAGTTCACCATATTTCAGTTCTCTTTTGATCTCATTTCAAAGTTCACCATATTTCATATCCACAGAGGTGTATAACAACCTTCTCCATAGCTATCTCATGTGAAACCTCACGTCACTGCTGATGTATACAAATATGACATTCTGAGATTTACAGCAACTTCACATGTTATTTATCAATGTCTCTACACCTTCCCTCAAATACATCATTCTTAGTGCATATGGTGACCTGTCATGGAGTGACATATTTCACTCCACACTTGGCCTATCAGATTCCACCTCTGTTTCAAACCTTAATGCATTTCCTCACCAACTCTGAGGAGATGAAGCCTGTGGATGGGGGCGGTCTTCTACTAAGAAGGCAGCAAGTTTATAATGCAGAGGTGGAACTAGCAACACATAACTACTGAAAGTGTTATCTTTAGGAATAGTGATTTTTAATTTAACTGACCTAGGTAGATGACTTTCATACAGCAGTCTGTATTTCTCCCCCCCAGTGGGCTATAAGGTAGACCATAGGGTAAACGTTCTTTCACCAGGAGGCAGGGCACTTAACAGTTAAATAACAATGGCTCCCTCTTCTCTTCAGCAATTTACTTCTTGCACTCCACTTAGTTTACTTTTCCAAATGTCCTTGAAGGAGGCTATAGTGCTGATCTCTTCCTAGAGACCTAATTTTTATATTTTTTAAATTTTCCTTTTGTTTGGATTCTGACAGCCACACTGCATGTTTAGTCTCCCTCGAACACTGGAAAGTTCCACCAGAATCACTGCTAGGCAGTCATGTATACAGTTTGTTTCTGGGGATTGGGTACTGCATGGCCTAACTTGTATAAGGTTGTTGCGGCACCCCCCCCCCCCTCCGGCCACCACACACCCAGTTATTTGAGCTTCATCTCCCCCATCCCTGATGCCGTAAATAACCTTTAGGACTATGAGGGGCATTTCATACCAAAATACCTTGATTTCATATACATTTCTCCAATTTACTGTTAATGCCTTGTGTGAACTGTTGCTTTTCCTCCTTATGCGAATTCTACTTCCAAGCTTTATAATGTGACTCTCTTCCTCTGTCCTGTGGTGATTTATCACAGAAACGTGTTAATTTTATTTTTTGCTGGCATGACAATACGGTGTTATGTCAGTGTGCCTTATTGCCTGTACACATACTCCTAACACAAGACAAATGGGGAGTAATATGGTTTGTATTCCTACAACAAAAGAATATGTTATTCTATCGCAAATTAATTTCAGTTAGGCTCCTACACAGGAGAAATGTGTTATGGCATACGTTCGTCTATTTAGCATAGTGCTTGCACTCATTCGTACTCACAGAAAATGCAGTGTTAAGGACTTTTGTTTATTCTCCAGGCTGGTTTTGGGCTTCTCTTCCACACGCCTTGTGCCGTTATTCACAGCATTTACACATACGGGTCAAGTGGTTACCATGAAGCCTCAATGATCAGTCAAGTCTCTGCAGGTATGCAACGCTTCAGACTGGAGGCTACTGGAGAAGAATTTATCTCCTCTAATCACTCACTAGAGGACTCAATATGCTATTTTGGGCCACTATATTTGTTTTTTCACAGTGTGGAGACTCAGGAGGGTGGGCTGGCCTTCAGTCTCAGAGGGGGCTGTGGGCAGTCAGCTTATTCACTCTGCCCTCTTGACACTTTGACTCACGCATCTGTTTTAACCCTTTGAGTGCTAGAGGTGTACACAACGCATGGCTTTGCAATGCGTTGAGTACCTCTCTGGCACTCAAAAGGTTAACTTTAGCCTCAGATGGAAGTCCACTACCATGGCAATAGATCACGTTTAGATTATTTGCTCCAATACCAGGGGGATATGCTTATCCCTTAATTGGGCAGTTGCTAGATAACTGTTGTGATCAGACTGAACCTTCAGGAGTGTATATTTATTATCATGAGACTGAGTGATCAGAGAACCCTACAGTCTTGTTTTACCAATTAACTCAACAAAGAAACATTATCAGTATATAGCATGAACAGTCCTTTCAGACATAGCCAATCTGCTTCCATCTAGCCTTCAATCAGAGGTATTAAAGACAAAATGAAGAACCAATTACCTATCAGTTGACTTTCTACGGTGGCCATTGTGCTACGCTCTGTTTCCCAGGTTCTGGCATGTGAGGGGTAGCTTTCTTTTTCCAATGGCTAGATAGCAAAGATTTTACCCTTGTATTTTGTAACATCCTATATAATAATTCGCTAAATTGTGTGTAACGCCTGACATGCGCAGTAGACACAGCTGCGCGTGCGGCAGTCATGCGCAGTAGAGACTGCCCGCGCCGCGGCTGATACAGCGCTGGGCGCTCCGCGACTGCGGAGACTGCCCCGCGACCGGCTGCCAGAGGCACTGTGGCCCGTGTAACGGGCTGTTCAACTAGTATTATAATAAATAAATAAATATATATATATATATATATATATTTATATAATTTGTCACATTGTATAGCTCTTTGTTGTCTTGTGTGCACTGTTCTCCTTTCTTCTTGGTATATACACCCAAAGTAGTTGTTCTTGGTAAGGATAATACTTGTTAGATATTGGTAGTTTAGTTTTCACTTACTAGTTTTGTTCTTTTCCAGTTATATCAGCAGTGGTTATAGACTTCTTATGCTTTTCCTTTGGCATTGGATCTTACTAACATAGGATTCACAGCTCTTTATTTGACATTCGGGGTTATTTCCTTTTAAGTTCTTGCAAATACAGTGACTAGTTTACCTCACGTCCTCAGTTGGGAAGTTACCATGTCAGAGGCCAAGAACATTTACATCAGACCCAATGTGAGCAAACCTATCGCTGCTTATTATGTATGTTCTACAAGAAAAACAATATCTGTTCATAATGCTCATATTCCTTTGACACATACAATTCTGGGTCCCCCTCCTCTTTTTCCTGCGTCTTGGAGTTCTATTGTCCTATACCATGAGAGAGAGATAGAGAGACACAAAGAGAATGAAGTGCTAGACAATTCCTCTCTGAACAAGAGAAACAGCCAATCCTATATGTACATTTTGGCCTTGTTGGGTCTCGCCAATGAAGCGTAACTGATCTCTCTAGGCACTGTGGCTAAGGACATGTAAATTATCCTTGGGGTTGGTCACCCTAAGAGTAATGGGGGAATCCAGATGTGGACCCTGTGATCACAGGTGCCTAAAGAGAGAGCAGCTGAATGTCACATGTGAGGCCCAATAACGCCAAAATGTATGGCTGGGGTTGGCTGCTTCTCTCTTTCCCAAAAGAATTGCCTAGAATTTTGTGGCTGGACTGTTATTTTGGCAGGTCCAGTATGATGTGCCTCAGAATATTTCTTTGCTATGTATGGCACTTGTGAGCTAAAAGAGATTGCACCCTGGTTGAAGAGCATTAGTTCAAATGAGCTGTTTGCATACCCTCGCAGGTTCATAAGCCAAACTGAGCATATCTGACCAATACTGTTGCACATATCAGATAAGACAAGTGGTTCTAGCTCAGAAGTGAGCAACATTTGCCTCTCCATCTGTTGGATACTACAATTCCCATCAACCCCAACCAGCCAGCAGCAAATCAGTGTTATAACACTTGTGCATTTATGAGCTGTTTCTCAGTCTTATCCCTTCCAATAAATAAAGGACTCCAGAAGAAATGATCCATCACACAAGAATTGTGAGGACAGCTGGGATGAAACCACTCTCTGTTGAACCTCCTGTGGTGGACTCAGAATGAAAAGAAGGATATACATTTTTAAAGACTTTCAGGACATGAAGCAGTTCTCAGACCAGTTTTCGCTTCAGCCTTATCTGCAGATAATGCCTCTTCTATTGCAGAAGAGGAGGGTCAAAGAATCAGCGTGTCCCCATTATGCTGACCGGCACTGCGCTTCTCCATGTCCTATTTCTCCTCCCACCTCCCTCCCAGCTGCCCCAGGGAGCACGTTCACACTTCCCTTCAGTATGGTGTGAATGGCTCGTAGCATTACAGCAAGCAGCACTTAGCATTATACTGAGGTTGCAACCTGAGTATAATGCTAATCACAGCTTGCTGTAACTAAGAGCCGTTCACAGCACACCGAAGGGAAGCGTGAACGTGCTCCCTGGGGCAGCTGGGAGGGAGGTGGGAAGAGAAATAGGACGGTCTGAAGATATGTGCTGTGCACATAATGCAGAAGTACACAGCACAGAAGATGCATTATATCTAAAAATAGTAAGTTTAAAAAAACAAAAAAAAACAAACAGCGTTCCTAAAATAACTTTTACTAACAAAGGGGATGGTAACACCTTTTTATATGGTGATACAGCCCCTTTAAAGAGTTCCTCCACTAGGCAGTCATAACTTATGTTATGTCCTCAGATGCCCAGCTGAACCCAAATCCAGCTGGAATGAAAAGAAGCAGTTCCCCAAGACTACTTCCTCTAACCATTCCTCACCTTGAAGATTTCTCCATTAGTTCTCGCAGATCCTCCACTGAAAGGGTAACTCAGATACTTCCATCAGCACCAGATGGACAGGATATCTGGAACAACACAATATCATATGATTGCGTATTTAGAATAGTAACTCTGGGGTATCATGTTCCCTTCACCTGTTTTCCACTGTCTTGGTTGGTTTTTGTTAAGCATTACAAAGAAGAGAAAAACAGCCACAGCTTTCCACCAAACAGTTATAGTCCTCAAAGCTCTGAAAACTTTTTCAGTATACCCAAGTTCAGGATGGCGCTCATCAGAGCCATCATAGGGTCTATGAAACTGGAAGAGTTACTTTCCTTTTCTGATATAAAATAAGCATATCTGCATATGCCTATCTGCTCAGTTTCGCATTGTAGAATATTGTTCTGTTTTTTTGATGGACCTCTGGTCTCAGAAACTTCACATAATCAGTTGTTCAGCTAGCTGTCTTCCTAAAAAATGAGGGACATAACCATCACGCCCTATCTGGATGACTTTCTACACAGAGCTGTATTAGTACCTTTAATAAACTCACATCTGCAGCAAACAATGTATTTTCTTAACCCTTTGAGTGCCAGAAGGGTGTGCAATACATTGCAAAGCAATGCATTGCGTACCTCTCTGGCACTCAAAGGGTCAAGGTGCACAGTGGAATTCTGAACTTGGTAAAATACAGTCTAGCCTGCTCATGTCCGTCATGGGAATTAACTTGGATATCTCTCTTCAGAAAATCTGAACATATCCAGTGTGGCAGTTAGTTCTCCATTTATCTGTGGATAGTGATCTCCACTGAAGCCAGCATATCTGCTTAGAGAGTGGTAAGACTCTTATGATGAAGGAGGGGATTCTTTCCATCAATGTTCTGAACTGAGAGCAGTCCACAAAGCTCTGATAATATGCTTGATGCTCTTGAAGGTCTACCCACTTCCTATGATGAACGGTAAGGCCTTTTACAAACATACCAGATATCTATAGTCTACTTTGAGATTTGGAAAGGGGTGTGTGTGTGTGTGTGTGTGTGTGTGTGTGTGTGTGTGTGTGTGTGTGTGTGTGTGTGTGTGTGTGTGTGTGATCTACCACTCTCCAGTTTGCCCCATGCAACACCCCAATTAGGATAACATTCCAGTCTCGATAACTTTGCTTCAAAGGCATGGAACTTGGGGCCTCCATCCTGAAACATAACAGTCACCTACTCATGTCTTTCAGACCATGCAGAAGGCAAGACAACCAGTACCAACCACTGTATATCATACATTCTGGAAAATCCATTTTGCATATTGCTATTAAATCAACTTGATTCCTCATTGCATTGCATATTATGCAAGTGTATAATAGGTCAAGTTAAATTATATAATATCTGCCTATTAAGTGTTCATACAAGGTTCCAACAAAAATATAGCTGAAATTGTCCCAATCTTTCCAGTAAACTGCTCACTGGTAATGTTCAGTCTGTGACTTCATCTGGTGAGTACTCTGTGCAACTGTATATCCTGAAGATCCTGGAGCCTCCAAAAATGTCACAGCACTGAAAGGATAAGCACACAAAAGTCACCTCACAGTGTGAGCAGCATCTACAATAAACAACACAAGCTTCTTTAAATGTACTTAAAAGAATAAAAACTATCTATGAGCACCATAACAATGTCTCTTCTATGTCCCTTAAATTGACTAAGGGCTCCGAATAATCTACTAGTGATGGTCAAATCTGCTCTTGGTGTCCATGATGTTCAGCATCTCCACCTCTCAAAGCTCTCTTTGAGAAAGGAGAGAGGACTCTCCAAAGAGCATATCTGTCCTTCCTTTATGCCTGTAACATACTTGTCATTGTTATACTTTGATCCCCCCACAAGGTGCACATGCGCACCCAAATACCCACAGGTGGTATGTGAAGTAGTCACTGAACATTGCGAAGAGAGGGGCGAAGAGACAGACTGACCATCACAAAGAAAATATTCTGAGCCCTTAAGTCAAGAGGGACGTGGGAAAGGCATTTTTGATGTGCCTATATATGGTTTTATTCTTGTAAGTACATTTTAAGAGATGTTTAGTTCACAATGGGGGTCCTTTTTTGTACAAGCTTTTTTCAGTGCTGCAGAGTCAAGTTGGCTATACTTTGTATTTATGGTTGGAGCTTACGGTGGTGTGTAGTGTATGTAATATATCTGTGCCAAACACTCCTGCCCTAGAAAGGCAGAGAGTGTGTTGAACGTACAGCAAACGTGAAAAGAGGGTTCACTTTGGTAAAGTAAAAAGGAAAGAGGGGGGTGGGAAAATGAGGTGGGGAGTGACCCACCGAAAGTCAAGAGACCTAGAGGGACGGGCCGGAGGCTTTATGAGACCTCCAGCTCCTCCCACAAACCCAGGCCACGGCCTTACACTTATGGTTGGAGCTTACGGTGGTGTGTAGTGTATGTAATATATCTGTGCCAAACACTCCTGCCCTAGAAAGGCAGAGAGTGTGTTGAACGTACAGCAAACCTGAAAAGAGGCCAAAAGGAGCCAAAATTAATGAGTCAAGAATACTTTATTGGCATTGACTGAAAAGGAGAACATGTTGTTACTTTAATAGAGCTCTTTGAGCTGCCTTAATTTCAATGGTCGGATTATGGATATAGCGAGAAAAGCAATTGGATTTCCAGCGCCCTAATCTTTGGATTATGTGTGGTGGTATTTGCTGTCTAGAGGCAGCTGTAGCTGCTCCTATACGAAATGAGTGACCAGAAAATTTGCTGGCCTCCATACCTAGACGGGATAGTAACCAACGGATATGACGGACAAAGGTTGATGTTGTGAGCGGTGAATCGGCCATGGGTAATAGGGGGTAATTTGGAGGTTTATTTTTTAAAATTGAGATTAAACACCTAAGTGTATGTACAGGACACCATGCATTATTGGTGGCGTGATAAGTGATCAATGTACCTTTGCCCAATTGGTCAGTTTTGGAGTGGGGTAATAAAAGGGTGAACCTGTCGTGACTGAAGGTGATATTTTCCAGGTGGAGAAAAGGAGACTTTTTTGTTGAAACCGTGAATTCGCCTGGTCTCAGGAAACCAAAGAATGCCAGGTGAATTGCAGATAGTATGACCTGATTGGTGAGAAAATCGAAAGGTTTAGAGTGAAGAAATGAAACTAATTTTTTAAAAATATCACCGTCTATGGGAAGACGTAAGCTAGGTGTTTGGACCAGAGATTTTTCCATACCCTTCAGAAATAGTTTAACTTTATAAGATGCGAAAATATGAATGTTGTAGGGTAGCGTGAGGCTCAAGTGATGTTGAATCCCGGCTAGGTATGTTTTTATTGATGATATTGACAGCTTTAACATGGTAGCGCAGTATGAAGCAAAGGCTAGTATAGTTTCAATGCTGAAAGAATGCTTGGGATGATGCGATGTGATGAATTTGAGGAAGGTCTTCCATGCCTTAGAATAATTCCTTCTGGTGTTGGCAGCTAGTGCTTTGTTAATGAATGCCTCCGAGTTGGCAATGTGATGATTTAGGGTATGATGAGTTCCTGAAAGGGAGGAGGTATACGTGATTGAGTGTTAGAGTTTGGATTTTTGTGTAAGAAATCTTGAAGTTTAAAGCGAGATAGAGAATCAGCTGCTTGGTTTTGAACTCCTGGAATAAACTTGCAAGTTATGTGAAAATTGGACTTGAGTGCTAGTAATGTGAGTTTTCTTAGGAACATATTGATATATGAATTCCGCGACCTCCCTTTGTGAATGATATGACATAGGGAATTAGGGAAATAGGGAATTAATACTTGGAAACATAGCACCGTGTGGAGCGGAAAAGTCTATTATTAATCTTTTCTTTGAAAGATCAAATTTTTTAGATGCGATCCCCAAAGGATTAACTCTCCATATGGGAAAAGGTGGTGAGGAGAAAGGGCCAATTAGGAATCCTTTCTGAATTTCAGCTTGTAGAAGTGAATCTACTATGTCTGGTGCTGAAGTAGCAGAAAGAAGATTAGGACATTCGAAAGAGGTATCCGGGCATGTAAGTATACCTGTGTGAAAACCTGATTCAAAACCGGAAATTAGGTATGAAGTTATTTGTTCGTCTGGATGAAAGGAAAGGAGTCGTTGCAGCAAAGAAAGGTTGATGGAGCTTAGTCCTTTATTTTTTATTGCGAAATTCTTTGGGCAGATTACTCTAGCGTGCGATTTGTGACATAAGATACACTGATGTAATAATCTGCAACCGCTATAAAAACAACCCTTTGTGTTAAAGTTATTGCATATGGCCGAGTTCCCTATATAGTAGATGGGTCTACCGAGTTTATCAACAGTAGGTAAATTGGAGTGAGAGGAAGTACTTGGACCTGCTGTGGTTTGATTGTCATTAGGATTAACTGCTGCCCCGGTGTTTGAGCCTGACGGACATAGTTGGGTAGAGTGAGTTTGGGATTGGCAGAATTGGCAGTTGGGTATCTTTAAACCTGCGAAGTGTCTGCAGAACAGTTCATTATCCAATGAGCTCCAGTCCAATTGGAAACTGAACTGTGTCATGGCAGCAGCGGCTTTAGCGGAGAAAGATTGGTGGTATTCATAAAAAGCAGAGCCCCCATATCTATAACCTAATTCAACCAGAATATACATGTATTGATCTAACTCCTGTCGTCTACCGGGGAAGGAGGTGCAAAGTATGTCTCTGTATATACTGAAAGCTAGCACAAATTCTGGAATTGTTAGTTTACGAGTCAATCTGGCATCTTTGGGTTTCACTGTAACCTCTCCGCAGCTAACGATCTTTTGTTCGGTAACATCTTGTGATGCCAGTAACAGTGCTACCAGATTGACGTCTTTCCCTTCTAGTATGTCTTTTTTTAAATTTTGAGGAATCATATGGGCTGGAGTAATGCGTGGTGGAAAAATATTGATACCTTGTGTTTGGTTAGAAGCGGTCATCGACTGATTTGTCTGGGAGGATGATTGTGAGGATTCCAGGACCTCCAATCTGGACTGAATGTTGGTGAGTGTGGAGGATATGTCCGAGAGTAAGTGAGCAAACTGGTTTTGATCTGGTTGTGGAGAGGAATGAGTAGGAGAAATAGCTGGAAAAAGTACTGGGGAAGTAGGACCGGAAGGACCTGGTGAAGGAGGGATAGGAGTATCTGGGTTGTGAGAACATAGTATCCTATATAATTCTGCTTTCCTGGCAGAAGCAGGGTATGGAATGCCTCTACGTGTTAGTTCTAGCATTAATTTAGCTACGGTCCAAGATCTGAGGGCTGAACCAGTGTTTGTTGATGAACGTGGTCTGATCGAAGGAGGAATGACTCCTGAAGATTCAGATTAGGCCTGTGCAGGTGTATTTTCCATGCTGATGGATGCCTAGAAAGAAATTGATTTGTAAGTTTTTTTTTTTGGTTTTTTTTTAGAGGTAGAGGGGAAATGAAGATAGGAAGGACTCTGACCGTAAGTGGTAGAGTGTGCCTAGTGGAGCCTTCGGCCTCTCCGAAGAGGTAAGGTCTCCAGAATAGATATAATTAATACAGACCTGTAATATAGAATAGGTAGTAATGATTGGAGGTGTAACCTACCTTACGAAGGAATGTACGCTTAGTATGATAGAAAGATATGAGAAAATATACTATGGTACCTTCGGCCTCTGCGAAGAGGTAAGGACCTGTGACTGGTAGTAATGCGTAGTCTATAGTGCTGATGCGTAACTGAGAGTATGATGAGCCTCTGCGAAGAGGTGCGCCATGAAGATGAAATATGGACAGTTCCCATAGAGCCTTCGGCCTCTCGAGAGGTAAGGACTTATACCAAGTAAACCTATAGGAGTAGTCTGTTAGTAATAGGAAGGAATGAATGTGACATGTAGGCGGGAATTCTTATGAACCTTCGGCCTCTGCGAAGAGGTAAGGTTCTTGAAAGAAGAGAATGATTATAGCCTTCGGCCTCTCGAAGAGATAAGGCTTGGTGTTAGACAGATAGACGGTGAAAATGTTCCGACAAGCTCCCCTTTGTGATGAAATAATACCTTAGTGAAAAGATGTGGAAAATAGTAGCTTTGTAATATGCAAGGAGAAGCACCACATACCTAATGTAACCTCTGGTGTTAAAGTAATGGAGTGATATAAGTATAATCTGTGAAAAGGTATGTAAGTTAGAGGTAAACTGGGAGAGGTTAATTGAGAAATGTGAAGGTGAGAGTATCAGATTACCTTGTGTGTTCTTATGACTTGATCCTGTAACATAGTTGTAATAATTAAAATACATGATGACATACAAAAGAAAATGTTCAATCTTCTGAGAGAAGGACAAGGCGATTGGGTCAACATGATAGTATCGTGTAATATTACAGTTATTTTGTTGAAGATACCTGTCTATACCACTTGATAGAAACTCAAGAATCAGCTTGTACCTGTTTTATAATGAGTAAATTCCATTTGCCATGAATGCAACCATTGAGAAATAAACTATAATAAATCGTATTCTATAGGACTTCTTGCTGAGTGACACAAGAGTTCTCCCTCTGCTGGTATGTTGCAGAATGAATAAACCTGAGTAGAGCTGTCATAAATAAACAGAACCCACGACAGTATTTGGAAGTATTAGCAATAACAATACTCTATGTATCATATGATTCCGTTCTTCCAATCAGGATTACAGCAGTCTTTGAATTACATAGATGCATTACAGAAAATTGGACTAAAAGCCCCTCGCACATGAGGGGTGAAGATTTCCCCGGTAAACAGATAAGTCATGCAAAAGTTGTCACCAACTCACCTGTACATAACTGGGGAAATCAAAAAGGCTTTGCCTTTGATGGGTATAAAAGTAAACATAACCAGAATCTTACAACAGGAGAGTAAATGAGAGAGTAAAGTCGCAGTAATGGCAGTGTGAAGTGTGACAAATACATATGAGACATGTGTATAACGTGGCGACCAGAGCTCGTTTTTGTATCACAGGAGAAGCCCAACGTATGAACTTAGTGCTGCTGCTGTAGAGAAACCAGTTTTTCCTTTTTGGATTTAAGTATATATGTATGGAATCGACAACTGATTTAATAAACTTGATCTTAATTTTTTCCCCCGGTACCTTGTATGCAGCGTGCCGGCTTGATCAGTTGCGTGACGCGACTGGTGACGTCACTTCCTATGCGACAGTGGAACGAAGAATTTTGCAAATGTAAGGTACGCTAGCTTGTGATGTCTGTACATCCAGAACGAGAACGACACAATTACTGCAAATCCCTTGATGGCATGAGCGAGCAGATCAATATTTTTTGGTAGGTTCGCTATACTTACCTGTTATACTCCTATTCGGTCATGTAACGCGCCGCGCCTTACCGTAGTGGTTCTGCCGGCACCGGTGAACTGAAACGCCAATGTAGCAGCAACGGAACCGGAAGAGGTGGGGAGTGACCCACCGAAAGTCAAGAGACCTAGAGGGACGGGCCGGAGGCTTTATGAGACCTCCAGCTCCTCCCACAAATCCAGGCCACGGCCTTACACTTATTAATTTTTTATGCTTAGGCCCCAGACTGTGAGCTACCTGGATATTGGTTTGCACAGACCCTTCTGGTCACTGACACTGAAAGCAGGAATAGTAAAACAATGTAGCAATATCCATGTAGAAATGAATGTTGTATATGTTGTATTTATGGTCCTATATTGTGTCTCTAACACTGCTTTCACAGACCCTGATAGAAAAGCTCTATGGCAGTGGATCACAACGGTACCGTGGCACCTTGGTGTGCCTCGGACATCCACTTACGTATTGATCCCCTTCTTTTCCAACAAGACTCTGATAATAATTTGAATTTTGAGTTTTATATACATATTTATGAAATTTGTTATACACATTAGGTTTGTTTTTGTTATTAAAGGACCAAAAATATTTGGCTCTCGCTTGTATTGGTGGAATAAACTACTTTCTTCTGCTACATCCCTGAGGAGTGCTGTCTCTTTTCATACCCCGGGACATCCCAGGCTGACTATACTTATATATACAGTATAAAATATATATGTATTTGGCTTTACGTGTTCTGCAGGTGCATCATTTGTAAAGTCAGAATAATTGAGTTAACAATTGTGCCTGAAAATCTCAATTCAAGTAGGCAATAGCATCAGCTGCTTCCCCCCATAAACTTTATGTAGCATTAGATGCCTTGTAATATTTTATTAGCATTGCTTTTTATTATTATTATTATTATAGCAGCCATATTTAGGAGGCTAAAGAGGAGCAATTGTGGACCAAACCAAGTGCATCATAGGTAACAAATGAGTATTCAGACCACACCACAATCAGCAGCTCGTACTTCCATTGTTGGAACATGTATCTTTAAGCCAGATGCTGAATCACAGCAGGCACCTTAATGAACGTTCACTTCAATATGTGTAGTAATCTTTTATAGTGGAATCATAATATGTATGCCTATATCCGATCTTTCCCCATGAGCTCTAAATCTCAAACTTGTCAAATCATGGAGCCGCACACAAGTAGATGTAGTTATGTGCCGTCACATCGATCAACACATTTCGCACATTATGCGCTTAATCATGATCAGAGACTTGAGCACATAATGTGTGAAACGCATTTATCGTTGTGATGGCACATAACTACATCTACTGGTGTGCGGCTCCATGATTCAAGTCTCTCCATATAGTGAATGAACATATGAATATCTTATCTCAAGGTATTTTGTACATTTTATTTTTGTATTCTACAATAAAAGTCGTTTTTATACTCGTGGATAAGGTTATGGATGTGCACTTTTTTTGAAATGTAACAAATTGGTATTCCCAATGATTTAAATGGGTCTTTTAACCTCTTGAATGCCAGAAAGGACTTTAACCCTTCGAGTACCAGATGGTTATGCAACACCTCTGGCACTCAAAGGGTTAATGCATGAGTGGTACCCTAGGGCTAGGCAACTTGCAGTCCTCAAGATGAGGTTGGACTATAACTCCCAAGATCTGTATCAGGCTATTGCTTTAGATGAAGCAGAAGGAGTCATTGATGCAGAATAATAATGGGTTATTAACCCATTTATTATTTTCTATGGTTATGTGGCACACACTGCATTTCAGTCGATTACCTGCCCTTTGTCACCAAGATATGCACTAATGTGAGGGAAAGGTGAGAAAGTCTTCAATCCCTATGTTATTCTAAGAGATCTATACACAAATATATCTCCAACTTGAAAAAGAGGCTGAATAAAATAACAGGAATTTCAAGAGATTTCTCTCACTGGAGAGGTTACCTCAGGTGAGTGCATAATTCCCCACCTGTTGGACAATTCTTGTAATATTCAGCTGGCTGAAGAGGATAAGAGGTGTAGTCTAACAACAGCTGGAGAGCCAAAGGCTACTCTGGGAAGTGCAGTAAAACCACAGCTGAATGCACTCTGCTTGAATCCTAAGTGGTATCCACAGGGATAAAGTCAGCTGATGTTATATGGTTTATGTTGCACATTTCTGGGTATTGAGATGTCACACTTATGTTCAAAATATGACAGCTGCAAACAGGTGGAATGAAACTGCATTTTACTGAGAAAAATGATTTTGCTACAAATACATAATAAATTGTTATACTTCCAAAAAACAGTATTTATCATCAAAACTTCTAGTATTCAGCATGTTTTGCAAATTAACACAAGTAACGGAGACACATTGTAAGAATTACACAGACAGACAATATCCACGTACCATGTACATCACCTTCTTACATCATGAGTAGCCACCTTGTGGTTTAATACTGCCCACTTATGAAAGACACATATATAAGGACTACACAGGAGACATTACTGCTCTAGATAAGGGATGCACAAACTCTGAATTTCCGGCTGTTGTTGGAATACAACTCCTGTCATCCTGAGGCAGCCAACAGCATTAGATCCACAAGTTGCTCATTCCTGCTCTACAGCTGCAATGGTTGCAATGCAACTGGAGTCTTGTATTAAGTGGTCAGTATTAAAGAAGCAACAAATACAAAAATAATATATACTGTAGGGATTTTCCCACTGAGTAAAACAAGGGTACCAACACTGCTTAGAAATGTTCATTCAAAATATATTATAGCTCATATTGCTTTTTTTCTTATGTTTTTCCGTAAACTGCCATCTCAATAGAAACAATTTCACCTTGTCAAGGCAGTTTCAACTGAAAGAAAGATAATAAAGCAACTATAATCCAAACACCCCAATCAAGGGATCATGTGTCCAGAAACATGTTGGTTTTCAATACTTAAATATGTTTTAAAGTTTTCTTAATAAAATGACACATTATTTTACCTTTGTACTGATTCCATTTGGAGAATTTCCCACTGATCCACTGAGGACTGTCATAACAGACACTGGAGTACCTGTACAGAGGCAGTTAACTTCTGTGGCCTCATACCGGCTGGGATGCAATCAACAGGTAGAGGACTCAAGTGTGAGAACATTTTTATTCTAACTTATGCTGTTCACTTTTAACAGCTGAGAGAGATGTGTATATATTATACAGACATACATATAGATTTTTGAAAGTGCCCCCATTGTTCTTTCATCACGCAGAAAAGACCTCCCAGCAGGGGGTGTACCCTTGTTTTACTTGCAAGAAGGGCCCTGCAACATACATTTTTTCAAAGTAAAACTTTTACTGCTCCTTTAAAGAGAAGAGGTGGCAGTTCTGCTTCTCTGCAGCAATGTGACAAGAAAACATTGCATGTCGTCCTGCCAAACTGCTTCCCAAGTCACTCTCCAGAGACCCTGTGAAACGGAATTCTAACGCAACTTATTTTGCTATGAGTGGAGAGCATTCTGGTTTTAGCATATTGGTCTTTATGTATAAAGCAAAAGGAGCCATTCTGGATCAGACCATCTGCAACATAGAGTGCAAATAAAAATCTCCCAAATTCCCATGGATTTAAAAGGTGCTTTTAACCCCCAGAAAACTAGACTGGTCTCCAGAGTGGGACCACTCTAGCATTCAAGGGATTAAATGCCCCATTGAACCAAGGGAATTTTTATTTGTCCTCTAGGATGTGGTCGGTTTGCCCCAAATGTACGCCAGTTCTTCCTAGTACATGTGCTTCAGTAACTGGTGCGATTCTGGAGTCAACCAATGGCAACATATGGAGCAAAAAAAAAAAATAATATTAATCATAATAACATTCATAAACATCCCCATTGATTTAAATGGGCCTTTTAACTTCTTGAATGCTAGAGAGGTCTCAAACGCATTACTTCTCAACACAATGTAGAATGCTGTAGCACTGAAGGAGTTGAAAGCTCCATTTAAATCAATGGGAACTTTTATCTGTGCAGTTGATTTACCTCAGAATTGCTGCACTTTTCATTTAAACATAAGGCCTAGTGTTGTGGCCCCCCTCCCACCCGCCATGCTTGGAATGTCTGGCAGTAATTTTAACCTTATTGAATTTAGGTGCATTCATAGCACCTTCTTAATGTCAGTACCACCCAACAAAGGGGAACAAATCAAATTAATCACGTCAAATTTCATTACAGTAAAGGAAACAGAAGTCAACAAAGACAAACAAAATACGTATTTGCATTGTTCGTTTGAGGTAAGAGATTTGTTTTCATGCACAACTAATATGACCATGTATCTACTGAAGGGGTACAGACTGTTTTGACCTCACTAGGTGGTGCTTGAGAAACTTAATGCAAGGAGTGAAGGATCTGCTGCTTTGTCCTTGCTAAACTCGTGTGATAGAATTAACTGGGCAGTGGGAGCGAGTCAGGAATGATGGTGGTGTTCTTCAGTCTACAAAATGTAACAGATCACAAAACATTGGTCATTGTTTGTGGCTTATCTCTTTTTATACCAAAGAGACCTAGTGGTTATAAAATAATGGTAATTTTTACCCAATTTTATGTGATGCAAATCCCTTTGCTGGCAAAAAGTGTTTTTAAGTTTGACCCCTAAAAATGTTGTACCGACATTATACAGCATTTATACTGACTACTTGAACCAATACGAAATGAAAAAAATATATATATTATAAGGTTGCGGTGTATTAAGGAAATCTGGAGCAATTCTGGGGCAAACCAAATATTCATGGAATATTAATAAATATTAAAAAATAATAATTAAAAAAAAAAAATTCATGCCAGTGATCTGCTGCACGTGAAAATATATAGGGCCATAGTAATGGACTCATATTACCAAGAGAACAGGTGGTTTTCAAAGAGAAGCACAGTATAAGAGACAAAGTGTGAAAGTTATAGGACAATGATTTTATATAATGTATAATGTGTTTCTCATCATTAGTCCTCAGGGCACAGCACAAATTCAGCTTTTCCCAATATTCCTTCCTGCTTAATCACAGGAGATTATTAGGAGGATATTTGTGTTAGGGGCCCCAAAAAGTTTTTGTACTGGGGCCCTCCAATCACTAGTTACTTCACGGATTCAAAAGTTATTTCAGCGCCAACCTGTATTTTAATTGAACTGCAATTTTCTGTTGTGATCACCAGGTGGTGAATCAAGCTCTCTTGCTATAAAGGTGTCACTGTTGAGTGAATGAGTGTGATGATGTTTGAGCTGTAATAACTTTCGAATGAAAAATCCCCTACAAGAATAATATGAATACTAATAATAAAAAGAAAATCAATAGTAGAATTTTTACTGCCAACAAACCTTATGTAAATCAATATATCTATTAAAACTGCTTATATGCTCCTCAGGTTTTTAAAAGTGCAAAAAAAGTAACTTGTCAGAAATGACATTGTAAAGGAACACTCTACCCACTACCCTTCCCAGCTTTCACCAGGACTGCACGTGCTCCCTTTAGTAAGAGAGTCTATCTAAAAACCAAAACAAGAGAGAAGGTTAGTAAAGTGGGCTGACTGTGTACATCAAAACAAATAATGGTTAATATTCATCTACGTAGAGTGCAGCCCTGATTTAGGCTACACTATGCAGAGAATGAAGGGGCAGGCTTATAGAGGAGGACTGGCAACTCCTCAGAAGGAACAAACTGACAATAATTTTATATGTCATCAACATGGTGGCACTTTCCCTCTTGCAAACGGGTATTTAATATGGGAAATTTTAAGCATGGGGGATAAATGAGCATAATTACCAGGGTATTTAGGCACAATTGGGGAGATATAAACACATGGGGTAGAATAGGAACATGACCCACCCCAGATATTACCCAATGGAGTCCCAATAATGGGTGACCTGGAATAACAGATGAAAGGGTAAATATAAATATATGTTTATCACCAGAGTAGTCCTCAAAGATGTAGTCCAGATGGGATCAAGCATGCTGCTTGATCCTCTATAACAGCATGGATTCCAGATAGAAGAACTACAAACTAGGGCAAAAAAAGGATGGAATGAGGAGATCCAAATACAGCGTATTATAGTTAAAAGCACAAAAAAATTAGAACTGTATGTATCTCACAGGTCTACAAAATTTGACGGCAATACCTATAATTCTACTTTTATTGTGCTTTTAACTACTGGCTAGGTAGGACCAGGTGACGTGCTACGGACGTCACACAGTTTTTACCCTTAAAGGGATAATAAAAGCAGCTCTAATTAATCATCATAGTATTTGGACCTTGGAGAGTATTATTTCAATTCTGTCAGAGTTGTAGTTCAAGAGTAATTGAATGATAAGGTATCCCCCTCCTGCCCCTTTTACTGATGTAACATTGCTCAGCCAGAGCAGAAGGGAGGTGCCCAGGTAGATTGCAGAGAGGGACAACCTTCAATTAAGATAAGGGAAAAACCTGAAAAACTTGTCATGGGGGACAGGGCTTTCGTTGTTCTCATAGGAAGAAAGTTGTCCCCTGCTGCTATCTGTCTGGTCTAGAAACCAGATTCCACATCTGAGAAGAGATGGCTTACACTAGGTAAAAGGGGCGGGAGGGGGAAAATTTATCATTCAATTACTCTTGAACCACAACTCTGACCGTATTGAAATAACACTCTCTATGGCTCAAATACTATGAAGATTAATTGGAGCTGCTGTTTTTGTGAAACATTACTATCCCTTTAAGGACCGGTGACAGTCATAGCATGTCACATTCTTTTTACTTACAGCTCTCCTGCGGGAGTGCTATAAAAACCGGGTCTGAAATTGACCTCTCCAAGACTGGAGTTGTCTCTCTCAGACTCTAAAGCAGCGTGACAGCAAACGCAACACAAGCACCGGAGCATCAGCTGGGATAAAAGCAGTGCTTAACCCTTTGAGTGCCAGAGTGGTACGCAATGCATTGCGTACCACTTTGGCACTCAAAGGGTTAAGGAAAAGTGACTTCCCTGGACTGCTGGTCCTTAAGGGGTTAAATAAATCCTTGTCTTATTCATGGAAAAAAAAAAAACCTAGAGTGTACTGCTCTTTTATCCTTTAGAGGACCAGAGGGGTAGGCAACACATTGTTTTACAATGCACTGCACACACACTCTTGTTCTTAACCCCTTAAAGGGTTAGTAAGGTCCAGAAAAAACTATTGTGTATTTTGTAGTACTTCAAAAGTTGAGCTAAATGCAAAAGAACATATCTCTATGGTTTGAGAGATACAGGCATTAAAGTATGATGTGTCCTGCTTTCAGCTGTAAAGCTGTCAGCTGGAGATCCATGTCGGTCGACACGAAGGCTCTGCAGCAGAGCTGCAATCTCGTTATTTACAAGGAATTACTTAATTGGAATGGTCTAAAAACTGTGCTTGCAAACCAGGCACACCTTTTAGACCATTCCAGTGAAGTAATTCCTTGTAAATAACGCAATTGCGGCTCTGCTGCAGAGCCTTCGTGTCGACCGACACAGATCTCCAACTGACAGCTTTACAGCTGAAAGCCGGACACATAAAAACATTAAATGCCTGTATCTCTCAAACCATAGCAGTTTGAGAGATACATTTTTTGCATATAGCTCAACTTTTGCAGCACTACAAAATACACAATAGTTTTTTCTGGACATTACTAACACTTTAAAGGACTGGCAGTGCACACTCGTGGCCGCACAGCATTTTTTTTGTGCATCCAATTTAGGGCTCCCTGAACAGCGTGCAGCCACACAGGGAGCCCGGAATTCCATGACGTGCCAGGACCGTCATGGGTCCATATGGTAGGTTTACCCATAATGGTCCTGGCATGTCACGGGTGCTTAAAGGGTTATTTTGTTCCATATGTTCCCTATGGTGCATGTTGACTTGCCCAGCAGGTGCTCCAGTTTTGCTTTTATACATATGTTCCTACAGGGAAATGAGGTATGCAAGCTAAATGGACCGTCCCAAACATCACATAGTACAAGATAAATAGTACATGATAAGGTACAAGGAAGTGATGATATTGGCTGAAGAACTGACTGAAGAAGTTAGTTGGAACAGCAGAATAATGGGTGCTTGCAAGCAGCCTCTTGACAAAGGTCTTTACACTGAAACATTAAGGTGCTCTGTGCCTGTCCTTCTGCTCATTCAAGCAATATTGCTTTTTTGTTATAAAATGTCATTCTATGTAATGTTACTGTAACATTTTTGCATGTAAACTTTGTAACACTCAATATCTTGTTCTGCTCTGATATTGTATATGTACATAAGATAATTCACAAGCATTTTCAGTTCACTTTTTTGCATTGCAACAAACGTAACCCTTTGAGTGCCAGAGGGGTACACAACACATTGCAAAGCGTTGCGTACCCCTCCGGCACTCAAAAGGTTAGGACAGGAGTGCTTCCTTATCAGTTAAAGCGGAACTACCACCTCTTCAAGAATTTAACTTCAATAAATCCCCATTTGGTGACTAGCAGCTTAGTAGTGCTAGTCGTCAGAATTATTACCTTATTCGAAAGAAATGTGCATTGTTCTGGGGCTGACAGCAGGATGGATCGTGGACATCTTGCCATAATGACGTCTGTGCGCCTGCGCTGTCAGTCCCAGCCGGGTCAAGTAGGTGTTGCTATGAGCCGATCGGCTATAAAAGGGACTGACAGCACAGTTGCGAGGACGTCATTATGGCAAGATGTCTGTGATCCGTCCTGCTGTCAGCCCCAGAACAATGCACATTTCTTTGGAATAAGGTAATAATTCTGGCGACTAGCGCTACTAAGCTGCTAGTCGCCAGATGGGGATTTATTGAAGTTAAATTCTTGAAGAGGTGGTAGTTCCCCTTTAACCTTTTACGGACCAGGGGTGTGTGCACAATGCATTATTCAACGTCTGGTCCTTAATATACATGCAACAGACCATGGTATGAACTTTCATATAGAAGGAAAGAAGAATTCAATGGAGAAAAGCAATAGCTGAAAAAGTAAAGTGATATGGGCAGGGTTGAAAGTGTCCACTAGCCTGTGACTAGTGATGTGTATGAAATAATACTTTTTTCAGAGTTTAAAGCAGAACTATCATGATAATAACATTGCCCCCCAATACATCACTAACCTAGCGATATGCAAAACCATACTGTTGTTAATCTCAATAAATCCGCATTATTGCAGAAAAACACTTCATTGGCAGGCATCAGGCTGCACAGAGCTTACAAGAAAAGCTCTTTGCACCTGCGCGACAGGAACTACCGTTACCTTAAGGTAACCGACTATCACCACTCACCAATGCTGGATAGACAGCTCAGACTTAGAGGTACATTTCCTCCAAGATGTCTGTGCTGTCTGTCCTCTGGTTCCTGCCGAAGAAGTTTTTTTTTTCTGCAATAACGCTGACTTATTGAGCTTAATGACAGTATGGCTTTTCATAATCACTAGGTTAGTAATGTATTGGGGGGCAATGTTACTATCATGACAGTTCCACTTTAACAATGAATGGACTAGTTAGGAGGCTCTGTGGGCTCTGCATAATCACACTGGTTCCATGGGGCCTTGAGAATTCAGTCCCAACTCCCATAGCGCCAGTCAATGATAGTGGACAATAAGTGGAGGCTCCTTCCCTCTATGCTTAAGTCAACACTGTGGAATCGTCCATGCGATTCAGTAAGTATTAACACCTGAGCTACCAAAGCATGTTTGGCATTGTCAGGGACATGGCCAGTCTTTTTAGCTAGGTTATGTTTTCCTGGTTTACTGTTAATTAAGAGTCTCAAGCACATCTAGAGGTTTACATTTGCTTTGGGGGGTCAAAACAATCCCTTCAGGCCCTCTAGCTCCACTTCTGTGTCTGTCAGACAGTTTTTATACTAAAGGGAAAACTAAACCCTGCTTAGATATAACTGAAATTATAGTCTCTGAATAGATAATTATCACAGAAAATATAGTTCAAATAATAACAACAACTAAAATCTACTCCATCTTGTCAGCTAAAACTTCCAGCTGTTCCCTTCTGCACACAAGAAAACAGATGGCGGCAAATTTAAAAACAAGGTGCTAATCGCTAAAAAGTTGTTAACCCCCTTAAGGACCAAAGGGGTTTGCAATGCATTACACAACCCCCTGATTCTTAAGGGCTTAACCCTTTGAGTGCCAGAGGGAACAGAACGCATTCCGTACCGCACTGGCACTCAAAGGGTTAATACATATTTATTTCACTTTGCTACTTTTTTTTTTTTTTTTTTTTTTTTTTTTTTTAAAGTCTAACATTTTTGGAAAAAAAATCTGTGACTATCATGACTTTTCATTATGGTTTTTGTAATTTTTGCGAATATTTGGCATACATGTATTAAATAATTTGCAATTAGCAACAAATTATCTTCAAATGACAAAATATTAGTAATGAAAAGCAGGTGGCAATAGTAAAGGAAGAGGCACAAATTTTATATTGGTTGACTGCTTAAAAAAATGTGAGCAATCTTATTAACAATTTGATTAAATCACAAAAGGATTGCATATACCCTATGTGCCGTATGTTCAAAAGAAAAGTGCAGGAGTTGTAAGGCAAACCATTTTCATATAGGGGAGAGCTAAAAATTCCAATATGCTCAGAAGAAAAGTGGATGAGTTCTACAGTAAATCATTTTCACTATAAGGGAAAACGAAAAATTCCCATTAATTTAAAGCCGGCCGGCTCCAAAAGGGACTGACAGCGCAGGCAGACGGACGTCACTATGGCAAGATGTCCGTGCTTCCTGCTACTGTCAGCCTCCGAATAAATCGTAAATCTTTTAAACCAGGTAATATTTCTGGCGACTATCGCTACTAAGCAGCTAGTCACCAGATGAAGACTTAATCAAGATAAAGTTTTTGCGGGGTGGTAGTTCCCCTTTAAATGGAGATTTTAACCTCTCGAATGCTACAGAAGTCTCCACGCATTCGAGATGTTAAAATCTTCATTTAAATCATGGGAACTGGTGGAAATTTTACTTCTCACAAACAGTGAAAATGGTCTGTGCCACTTCTCCTCTCAACATATAAAGCAGTGTGAAAAAATGTGGCGGGAAACTATCCAGGCACAAAAATATAGCTATACCAATAGTTTGATATAAATTTCATTCAAATCTAGTTTCTCTCAAAATGAATTAATGCATTCTCTATTTCATTTACATTCTGATATTGCCATTAGTTTCTGCTGTTACTGGAATTCTTCATAGATATGTTACAAAAAAGTTGCAACTTTTCTTTCTTTAATTCACTTTCCCAAAATCACACTTTTTTCCAGGTAGATGCAAAGTTTTTGATAAATGTGACAGGTTTGTTTAGCGGCCTTTTCCACCTTCATCATTTAACATTAGTGAGATACTGATATGTGTTCCACAGTCTTTCCTATACATCGTGGTTGTACAACATGTGGCCTGTCTGAATTTTTTCACCTAATTAGCTAACACACATGAACTAATATAAGTCACTAGGGCCTAACCAGCTGCTCATCATTACCATTGTTAAACTGACACCGTACAGTTCTCCAGAATAGTTGAGTCTGTTATAGGGATAGTACTGCTTAAATGTAATTCATTTTAATATTGTAGAGATTAAAAATATGAATAGAATGAGATATATCCCATCTCTCAAACTTGTATACTTGCCTGGTTTGCAAGCACACTTTGTAGACTGTTCCAATTAAATATTTCTATGTTGTGCTACTTTGGCTCTGCTAAAGAGCTGCAGGATGATCCCAGGGCCAGAATCTGCTTCTCTTCGCTAGATGGCAGACTTCTTGTGGAACGGGAACTTTAGATGTTTCGATCTCTCAAACTATACAAGTTTGAGAGATGGGACACACCTCATTCTATTCATATTTTTAATCTCTACAATATTAAAATTAGTTACATTTAAGCAATACTATCCCTTCAAAACTCAGCATTCTCACTGACTTCAGAAAAATTAAACAGTGACCAGCACCAAGCATGTAACTGAACTTCTGTATGAACAAGATTCATTAGACTTGTTTTTTTATACCATTTTGTTAATACTGCTAAACCCCTTAACGCGCCTTCACGGTCATAGCACGTAATGGGTTGTTATACCCTTAATGACCCATGACATGCTATGACCATCATGGAATTCCTGGCTCCCCCCGCGGCTGCACGCCGTTCAGCAAGTCTGGAATCAGAATCGCCAAAAAAAAAATGCTCCGTGATCCTTTAGTGACCGCAACGTGCCTGCGAGGCCAGTCGTTAAGGGGTTAAAAAAAAGAAAATAAAGAAAAAAGCTATATTTTAAATAGCTAAAATGTTATAATTCACCATTATCTTAAAGAGGCTCTATCACCTCTTTGTAACTTATGCTCATTAGTTAGAGCATACGTTTAAAACTTTATTTTATTTTTTTTTAAACAAAATGTTATTTGCATGAAAATGTTTATAGAGTCCCCTGCAGCCTACTTCTGGCCTGACTGCTCTTGCCTCACTGCTTCTCCTCCTGTCCCTCTACCCAGCATCCTCCGATGACAGAGGCTTTCTGTCTCTAAGCTGGAGTGATCTCATTGGCAAAGACAGATACCTAGCCAATGAGACTGCTCCAGCTTTGAGACAGAAAGCCTCCGTCATCGGAGGATGCTGGGTAGAGGGAAGGGAGCAGAGGCAGTGCTGCAATCTGCGGCAAGAGCAGTCTGCTGGAAGTAGGCTGCAGGGGACTCTATAAACATTCATTTTCACGCTAATAACGTTTTGTTTAAAAAAAAAAAAAAACAAAAAAAAAAAAAAACGTTTTAAACGTATTCTCCAAATGCTCTAACTAATGAGCATAAGTTGTAAAGAGGTGATATATCCTCATAAAAAGAAAAAAAAATCAAATCAATGTGGCCCCTAGACATATACATTTCTGCTCAAGTGGACCATGGATGAAAAAAACTTCTACATCCCTGCTATACTTCCTGCTTCATGCTTTGATTTGGAAGAGACCACAAATATGTTTTAGCTGACAAGATGCAATTCAGTATGTCTGTTGGAGCTTTTGGGATACTTAACAGATTTTACTTGTAGTTTCAATAATCTGAACTATATATTCTATTATAATCATCTATTCCGAGTCTATATGACTTCAAAACTAAAAATGAATAAATATAAGAAAACCGGCTTATGTGCAACATAGTATATGCAGAAAAGCAATAATCATCCATGTGAAAGTATAAAGGATTATCCATGCAAACAGTATTAAAAATGCTAATTTGAAAGAGTCTGACAAGTTGAGGCATGATTCACTTAACCCGTTGAACACCATAAGATTATCAGTTGCATTGCAAAGCAATGCATTAAATAACTGTATGGAATGAAAAAGTTTTGTTATCCAATCAGCAGTGGGATACCACAAGTACTTTAGGAGCATAAAATAAATAAATAAATAAAAGTAGGCTTTATGTACAAAAGAAAAATGGAGTCATGCTTTGGAGATCTCTCCAGCAAACAAGGTGTTAAAAGCTTCACTGAAACCAATGGGAGTCTTGGAAATGTTGACTGCCCTATGTTGCAGTTGGTTTACTTCAGAATTACTCCATTTTTCTTACTATATAAGGCCCAGCGTCCTCTGACACCCAAACAAATAAAATAAAAAAACAGG
This sequence comes from Rhinophrynus dorsalis, assembly GCA_037306005.1. Lineage (NCBI taxonomy): Eukaryota > Metazoa > Chordata > Amphibia > Anura > Rhinophrynidae > Rhinophrynus > Rhinophrynus dorsalis. The sequence goes on from CM074722.1 coordinate 363,788,681, forward strand.
ATTTTTTCTTGAACCGTACCAGATTTTGGACCCACCTGCCCTAAAGCTGGAAAAAAAAGTTAAAATATAGACTTTTTTTCTTCAAATTCCTAGTTCCATAAAAATACTATTTTTACTACTCAAACACAGACGTTGTGGTATGAAGAATAACGATTTTCTCCTTAGCTTTGTTTATATTACATACTTTTGTACACTATAAAATATCAAAGCTTCACACTAAATGCAGTAAAAATGCCAAAACCTGTTATCATAAAAGCCAGTATAAAAATAAAATAAAATAATAATTAAAAAACACAACAACAAAGATTTGACCCTTAAACTCTGGGGTACGTGATGAAGCTTGGAGGCACTGCAAGAGTTACACAACTGTTAAGTTATTCCACGTGTAATGAAATGGTTTGGTGCAGATCAGCTGGGACATATGAATAAAGGACTGCAGAGCAATTCTGGGGAAAACCCAAACTGTACCACGGGGAACAGACCGTTCCACTGATTTAAATGGGGTATCAAACCCTTAACTGATTACTACAAGGGATGCTTACCCATCTGGCACTCAAAGAGTTAAATGTGTTTGAGACCTCCTCAGCAATGAACTTTATTCTTTTGCGTGCCAGAGAGGTATCCAACACAATTGCGTTCAATGTGCTGGATATCTAATCTGGCACTGAAAGAGTTAAAAGTCAAATTTAAGGGAACAATAAACACCCCCCACCCCCATCCCCATAATACAACTCCACTTGCATTAATTTAGAACAGAAAATGTGTTGCACATGCCTCTGGCACGCAACGGGTTAATGGCCACTATGAAACAATTCTGCAAGTATTTGTTGTCCCTAGTCTACTTTGTTGATCTTTGAAAATCACCTATATATGCTGTATTATCCATTTTAGATTTAGTAGTCAAGTTTTAAGCTACTTAGAGTTATAAATGATGCTAAATAAGGTATGCTGTGCAGGCACTTCCTTTCTTAGGCCTACATTACATTCGCACCCACTGACATTGCTCAGCAATGCCACTTCCCCTAATACTAAAAGGGATAAATGGAAGAGGGAATGTATGGAATAGACAGGAAGAATATTCACAGCAAAACCCTTAATCAGCATCATCTATTAACCCTTTGAGTGCCAGAAGGAGCCGCAAAATGCATTGCGTACACATCTGGCACTGAAAGGGTTAATCTTAGGTGGGGGGGGACTATGGGGACATAGTATATGCTCTTGCATCACAAATGCATCTTGCTAAACTTGACATTCTGTATAATTAATTATGCCGATTTATCCTCCAATGTAATTACACACCCGTCATTGTGATATGTATGAAGAACTAAATTGGCTAACACTCAAATCTAGACGTACCCTTCACCTCTCTTGCCTGGTTTATAACCACTTCTCTAGAAAAGCTACCAGACTACCAGAGCAGTATGCTCACTCCAGTTCTCCATACTAACTATAACCTCCACTCCACTGCTAAGAACTCACCGAGTATACCACACTACAAGAAAGAAGCCTTTCAGCTTTCAAAAGCACCAAAGTAATTTTTTGTGATAGTGCCCCTTTAATTAATATCAGATACAATGCTCATTGAGTCACATATGATTCTTTCCTGTAGTCCTCAAGGTACCTAAGCACCGCCTCATGTCTTCTTAGAAAAGAAGATTTTAGTGGGAGTAGTTTGGGGTCCTACAAAAAAAGAATCATGTCTGCCTCATTGGATATGATATCCAGCACTAATTAAAGATCAGTTTTGGAACGCCAATCCATGCAAACATAGATTCATAGTGGTCATTAGATGAAGGTAAGTGGGGGTCTCACTAAATCAATGGGAAAGTTTAATTGTTTCCTTATAGTGCAGTTTGTTTACTCTACTGTTGTCTTTATGCATAGCCCCATAGTATTATTCTGAATTAAATAATTTCTACTTATTTAAACACATCTGTAACGTTACATACAATAAATATTTTGATTAGATTTCAAAAATGTTATAGAAAACATTGGAATTCAATGTATATTGCACAATGAAGATTAGAGTGTGTTAACACCTTTTGCTGGAGGAGGCAGCAGTGCATTGCAGAACACCACTCTGCTAGGCCAGTACACTGCAATGCCACATTGCAGCTCCCTCTTGCCCTCTAGGGTCAAACCCATGCAGTGCCTTTGTGCCATCCCCAACTGTGCATGACATTTGAGAAACTCAGAGCTGTCATCACAGAGGTTGGTGCCTCAGGGATGAAGGGTACGCAGCAGCAATACCACTTTATTGGGCATTTATTAGTGGTTGTCCAAGGAAGGCTACCTATAAGGGGACGTGAACCCCAATGGCAATTCCTGGGGCTGCAGATAATTATATTGGGGATTATATCCCATTTGCAGCCAAACTGGGGAGTACCACACTACCAAGTAATACAGTGAAGCTGATGTACTAAGAAGAACCTCAGCCAAACCAATCAACCCTTTCTACTGAATAATGTATGACCAGGGAGTGGCTCTTCTCCCTCCCAAACACGCCTAACACCTTCATTATCCACAGTGAGCGTGTCACAGGGAAAAATAGAAGTTCAGATTATTTTAAACAGGTTTTTAATCCCCTTGAATGTGAGTGAGATGTCTAATCCACTGCTTTGCTGTGTGTGGGGACCTCTCTATCATTCAAGGGGTTAAAAAATGCCCCATATAAATAAAATAAAAATGGAAATTTAGGCAAGATTGGTCTCCTCTGGTGCAGCTTGTTTGTTCCAGAATTCTTCCAGTTCTTTTAGCCAATCAGCCTCACGGCACTGCCTGTACTGCCCACGTGGTGCTGCTGCCGCTGCCGATTCAAGGTGGAGGCTTTACAGAATTCAGCATTTCTCACCTTTCCTTTCAGAAACCTCTCAACATATGATTTGGGAAACCATTACATACAAACCTGTAGACAGCATTGTAAAGTATATAGTGATCCCATGTACCAGTTACTAAACGGACTGTCTTAAATAAGGACAAGTTTGCCACGTAGGTTCTCCTCTCTTCCGAGGTAACACGGCCTTTGCGAACACAGGAAAGTTCATGCTATAGCGTAAGAAAGGATAATGTCCAGTCCAACTGCTTTCTTACACTCCCTCAATAGGTAAAAGGTGCATGAAGACAGGAGGTGGGGTTCAACCGTCATACCTCCAACTGCGCTCAGTATACCATAATGGTACATTGTACACCATTCCGACCTGGATCCCCTTTAGCCGTTCAAAAAGTTTCCACCTTTGTAAAATGAATTCTAATAAAATAAAAAGGCATGGGGAGAAAGGTAATATGATTGCTAGATTTGGAAGGAATGTACAAGCCTCGGCCGTGGGTGGCAGCACCGAGAGGGGGAGATCAGGAGCCTAAAGGGATCTTCAGTTCTCTGACAGAGAGAGAGCGAGGGCTGCTTGAAGTGCTGCCTCTTCATCAATGCTGTAATCCTGTAAAACACAAGAATAGCTGACAATGACCATCTCACACCAGCCACTGAACAAATATGGGCATATTTTTTTGTATGAGATTAAAATAAGTATGCCTTAAAGGGAAAGTATTGCAATGCATAATATGGTAAACATGAATACTGCACAGCTTTTCCTGCAGAGTAAAACGTCTAAGTCCAGTGTTGGGAGATACTTTATTCAAAAGTTATTACAGCTGAATTGTGCATTTATTTATTTATTGATTGAAATTCCATGTCCTGCCATTTTAGGGCAGTGCCTTACTGAGAAAAGAGCACCTCTCTAAAACGGCAGATTATGCAAGTTCGGCTCCCATAAAGTGTGGGCTGTAATATATTCCATATTGTACAACGCTCTAATTTTAAAGAAGCCCCCCTTACCATTTATAGTATAAACAGACATTTAATATGCATTAACACAGTAACATAGTAGATAAGGCTGAAAAAAGACATGCGTCCATCAAGTCCAGCCCATGCCAAAAACACCCCTGTTGATCCAGAGAAAGGAAAAAAAAACCCTCTGGAGCTATTTCCAATTGTGTGTGTGTGCGTGTGTGCGTGCGTGTGTGTGTGCGTCCCCTGCGGCACCCCACTTATAACCTTAGACCAATTTGAAAAAGTTCCATTTACAACAACTCTGTTAAATATCTTTTAACCAGATCTCGATCCATGTACAGATAATACCGCCCAAACCAAAGCCTTTTAATTTATGCTGTAACCTGTTGTGAGGCACTGTACCAAAGGCTTTTGCAAAATCCAAGTATACTACATCAACAGCAATTCCCCTGTCCAAATTACTACTCACTCTTTCATAAAATGCAAGTAAATTAGTCTGACATGATCTGTTCTTCGTGAAACCATGCTGATTCCTACTAATGAGAACCGGAAGTGTGTGCAACCCATTGCTCTGAAGAGTTAAACTGAAACCTTTCCCCAGGAACAAGTGGCTCCTTCTTTAAAACAGGAATACTTACATAGGTAGGAGTCCCTCTTTCTACAGTCAGGAATATTTTATATTTTTTGCATTTGATCTCTGTTGGAGTCTATAGCTGTTTTGTTCACTTCACAATCTAATCCTCTTATATAAGTCTGCAGAATGGGAGAGGCATTTCCATATAGGATTTCTCATTCAGTGTTTCTGGTACCAACTAAACCATACGCTGCATATCCCAATGATTTGAATGGGACTTTTAGCCCCTTGAACACTAGAGGCCTCCAACTCATTGGGAAGAAAGGCGTTGGATACCTCTATGATATTCAAGGAGTAGGAGACTGGTAGAGTAACGGTGACATCTTTATTGGCCGAGTACCTTTACAGTGCAAGCTTTCAAGACAACTTGGTCTCTTCCTCAGGCTTGTCTGACAAAGAGACCTAAGCTGTCTTGAAAGCTAGCCTTCTAAATCTACTCAGTTTTTCAATAAATGTATCATCTTCTCCTGCTAATTCCATAGCTAACATGGTACCATCTTTTACCTATATTCAAGGAGTTAAATCCTCACTTAAAATTTTCTAAAATTCCCATTCATTTATTTGACCCATATGGTGTATTTGGTTTGCTCCCAATTAGCTTCCTGAATACAACCTAAGTCCCTTTCATGGACATCCAGGACACAAACTAGTCATGCTACTCTCTGGGACCTATGTTCAAAGGGAAATGTGTACTGCACATAGGAAGAAAAATAGGGGGGATTTTTGTACTCACAGATAAATCTTTTTCTCTTAGTCCATTGAGGGATGCAGGGACCATGGGGTTTAGGAGGGTGTTTTCCTATTTTAATTCCCATTCTCCTGGGTCTATGGTCTGGCTGCTGAGGTTCACCCCCGGAATGTATATGCCGGACAATGCTGGGACATGATTTTCACCCCAAAGAGATTTTTTTCCACCTCTATCCAAGCTGGTTAATGCTTTGTTTCTTGTTGATTTGTGTAAGCAACTGCTGTGGCATTGTCGGACTGAATCAGTATGGGAAGACTCTGTAGGAGACTTGTCCACGTTGATAGTGCGTTGTAAATTGCACTTAGCTCCAGAATGTTTATAGATAGGTGTGTCTGTGTTGGAGACCATTGTCCTTGAATGGAGTGATTTTCTTAAACTGCTCTCCATCCGAACAGGCTGGCATTATTTTCCATTCTATTGTAGACAGTTGTCTTCCTGTTAACATGTTTGAGCCACCACTGTAATGATTCTTTGGTGGTCTTTGATATACTCATCTATGATGGAAAGGTTTCAGATTTCTGGACCAATTGTGGAGTAGCTCAAGCTGTAAGGGTCTTATGTGAAACTAAGCAAAGGGAACCACTTCTATCATGAATTCCATTTTCCCAACTATTCTCGTGCAATTCCTGATTGAGATTTCTGGTTGTGTGACCATCTGAATTCTCTCCTGTAGTTCCGAGATTTTGTCTTAAGGTAATTCCACCCTTTAATTTTCTGAATCAAATATTAATACCAGGAATTACATCTTCGAACTGAGATTTGCCTAGTTTGATAATCCAACCATGATCCTTCATTATTTTCAACATGTGATTAAGGTGTTATGGAGTTAGTTCTTGGGACGGAGCATTTAGTAGTAGGTCATCTAGGTATGGTGATTTACTCCCTTTTACCATAGATGGGACACGCAAGGGGAGCTATCACTGGTTAACACTTTTTTAACCCGAAAGGTAGAGCCACAAATTGATAGAGTTGGAATGCAAATCGAAGATATAGATAGTGTTCGGCCATATCGTATATATATTGAAAACAAATCTACGAGGTTTGTTTTGTGTTAAAAGGGTACATTTGCCTCTGGTAGCTTTGAATAACAATTTTGTCCAGTTCTGCACCAAATAAGAATGAGCCTGTGAATTGTAAGGACATTAAGGCTTTTTTGGAAACAGCATCTGCATTCCATACCTTGAGCCACAAGGTACATACACTGTGTTGCAAATGTGGCAGCTGAACACTTAGTTGCTATTTTTGCTTTTTCTAAGGTTGCTTCAACTATATAAGCTAATGGCTTCTTGTAGATAGTCCATCAATGAGAATACATCCTCTTGTCTTGGATGGCTTGTATAATTTGGTTTTGACAGGCTTCTGTTGCTCTACCTGCCCATGCTGAAGCAAATGCTGCTCTAATGTTTGCTCCCTGGCAAGAGAGCAATAAAGGGATAGTAATGTTTCAAAATAAAAGCAGCGCAAATTAATCTTCATAGTATTTGGGCTATGGAGAGTGTTATTTCAATACGGTCATAGTTGTATTTCAAGAGTAATGGACTGATAATGTATCCTCCTCCTGCCCCTTTTACCTAGTGTAAGCCGCCTCCCCTGAGATGTGGATTCTGGTCCTGAGAACAGACAGGTCACAGCAAAGGACAATCTTCTTATTGTGAACATAAGAAAAACCCTGCCCTCCTTGACAGGTTTTTCCCTTATGCTAATTGAAGAATGTCCCTCTCTGCAATCTATCTTTGCACCACCTTTCTGTTCTGAGGTGAGCACTGTTACATCAGGAAAAGGGGCGGGAGGGGGATATTTTATCATTCAATTACTCTTGAACTACAACTCTGACAGTATTGAAATAACACTCTCCATGGCCCAAATACTATGAAGAATAATTGGAGCTGCTTTTATTTTGAAACATTACTATCCCTTTAATCTATTTAAAGTATTCGTTTTTAGCTGCAGTATTAAGAGCTGCTGCACTTTATATTGAAATTGTCATATGTTTAGCCAATCTGGATATTGTGGAGTCTACTGCTGGAGGGTTAGACCAAAGGTCTAGTTTGTCTATAGGGAATATTAATAGGGAACACATATATTTTGGTATTACCAAGGATTTATCTGGATTATGCCATTTATCTATGATGATTTGGTTGAATGCCTCATAAGCAGGAAAAGTGATTTATTTTATGCTTAAAGGGGGGATTTAGATGAAGAATCCTTAACTTATTCATTAGATACTTGCAGAACATCCAGAATTGCTTTAAGCAGTGAATCTACCGATTATGTCTAATCACCATCATGAGCTGACCACTCTGCCATGGACATAGATGGGTCACTGTTATAACTGTGTACCTCTCCAGCATCATCTGATGAATTTTGCTGAGAAAATAAGGTGTGTTTAGTGAAACAATTGATAATGGTCTATTAGTAGGTAAACGTGGTGTCCCTGCTAACCATCTAATACCCTTTCCAGGGTATTTGCTATAGAACCAAGCAAGTCCTTGCCCATTCTGGTACTAGATTTGGAGGAAATTCTTTTGAAGTTGTAGCACTGTTATCGTTTGTGTCTAAACATTTTACACAAAATGTAAAATTAGTGCCTGACACTTTGTTACCCCAGGTTGACCAAAAGGCAGCATTGCCTTTATTGCTCAATCCTCTTTTCTTCCATTTTCTCTGCCATAGTGTCAGAATCAATATAAAAGTAATTTCAATTATAATAATTTGATTAATATTGTCCTAATGGAACTTGAAATCAAGTGACAAATATATTATATGGTAGGCGATTTTAATAGTATTGTCCCAACAGAGCTGTTATTTTTCAGGTAATTTGGTTAAATCTGCTCCAATGGAGCTAGTTTTATGTGCTGCGTTATTTCATTTCTCGGAGGAGAATGCTTGTGGCAAGCACATAACTTCTGAACATGCTCTTGCACTTACAAAATAGGCCCATAATTACCCTACATGCGCTTCGTGAGATAATCGGAGTGAGAGAAAATAACATTTATGTCATTACAACTTGTTAACATGCCACTCTAAGAACGCTGTCATAGAAGTCTATCACCTTAATGGATACAGCCTTCCTCCATTGGACAGCTGCTTGAACACTTTCTTCTGCTCAGCCAAAGGTTGAGCATGGACTTTCACCATTTAAAGGCGCAGTAAACTTTTTTTTTTCATGAAAACCTATATGTTATAGAGCTTTTCCTGAAGAGTAAAACAAGGGTACTTTCAACCACTGTCAGTTGTTTTATTCAAACTTTAGAACAGTTCAAATAACCAGGAAATGAATTTACTGTGTTTATTTCCTGATAGTTCTAACTGACAGGAAGTGACTATGAAGTTTCCATCACATTCTATGGAGAACTGTAAGTCACTGAATTTCTTCTCCATTAAAATTAACAGAATATCTAACTGGAATTTGACCACTAGAGGGCACTGCTAATGACGAAAAACAAAAGTTTAAATAGTAATAACTCTGGAAGTTTGCATCTATCAGCAGTGGGAGTACACTTATTATACTCAACAGGAAACGCCCTACAATATATTTTTTTCATAAAAACGTTTACTGCTCCTTTAATATATGAAAATGCTGTCCCAATTGAACTAGCATAAGCGAGTGGTGAAATATACAGTCCCAGGACTCTCCTCACTACTTGAGAGTCCTATGTTAATCAATATAAATGAAAACAATAAAATAAAGAAATAAGCTAATTTTTCTTCTTGAAGAAGGAAATCCCTGTACCTCCAGAGGGACATTCTTTAAAAATTGACAGGTAGACAGAAGGAGGGGTATAGGCACCAGGAAGTAGGAGGAGTTTTGTTCAGAATGCCCTGCCTCCCGTAAGCACGCTCCTATAACCATGTTACCTGCATCCCTTAATGACACTAGAGAAATCTATATTCCTCTTGGTATAAATAGACCTTTTAAATCCTTTGAATGCTAGAAAAGGTTTGCAGTTTAGAGATCTGTGGATTGTGGAAGCTAGTACCGTACTATATGCTACAATGGAACTACTCTTTAGCAAATAACCTATCAGTAACAAAAGAAGTCACAGAGATAGAGGGTGCCCAATCGTGCCTGTAAATGTCACAGATCAATGGTGTACAAAAGTAATATGAAATATACTCACAAATAGAGTTGCTGGTTGATGTCCTACACCAAAACCAGCTGTTAAGCTTGTGGGGAGGATAAATCTGCCCCCACTCAGATGTATCCAAACACTGTATCAGGTGTTCTCCAGTATCCAAAGAGTTAAAAATGTTTATTATAAGGTGAAAAGGACTAGGCTGCTGAATGTCTAAAAACTATTATATAATATACAAAATAACAAACCAATCATAAAAATAGTGATATATAGTATGACGTTTCGCAGTTCTGTAACTGCTTTCTCAAACAAACTGGTTGTTACAATATAAAAGACGGGGACAGACAGCGCAGGCACACACATCCCTCTTCGCCAAGATGTCCTTTTGAAGTCTCATATGAAGTTATGATTCTAAATCATACCAACACTTAAGAAACTTTATTACACTATTTCCATGATTAACTAGATACTAACAATTAATTGGGGATAACATATGTGTGCATGATAGTTCCGCTTTAAAGGCTACAGTTTTTATTTAGTTCTACAAAGAAAATGAAATTCCATTTACAAATATAGTCCAAGAACATCTAGTGGGCCATGGGTTTTCCTCACTTCTTCTTTATAAAGTAGATACTCTTCATTATGCAAACGAATTACCACATGGCAAAACTTAGCTTGAAATCTACAGTTCCCATAGACCCACTGTGTCCAGCTTTCAAGCCCAATACAGCGGACTAGGAAACTGTCCTGCACAATGTAGGATTAATGCAATGGAGGATCATTGTTTGGCTTTTCTTTTCCGCTCTCCTTTTTTAGACTTCTTGGGTTCACAATTGCTGCATTAATTGGAAGGTCTGCTCTAACTACAGAATGATACTATAGTTGCACTTTAAACAAATCACATATACTTTTTCTTCACTTGACTACCTTCTTGTTCCCTTACAAAATCACACAAACAGCAGGTTATTTCTCTGTTACAAAACCAAAAGGCTAGATGGAAGGCACATACCACAAATGTATCATAGGAGAATTTATGCCGGTGAAGAAGATGCTGCAAGAAGTTGGCACTCTTGTAACTAGGGTCCCCCCATGGCATTGCTGAACATATGGGACATACCTAGAAAACAAGCAAAATATATGAGACATGCTTTCAAACTGCTTCGTATAAACATCTGACAATATTTAGGGCCAGTGTTCCCAACAGGCATCCGTATCATTACATGCATCAATGAGTACAAGTACAGGCAGTAAACTTTTTGATAAATAAAAATACACTCTAACTATTGGGAGATGCTTAATTCCAAAATTATCACAGCTCAAATGTTTTAAGAAAAATAATAATGAGCTATTTGCAACAGTGTTACTTGGTGCCCTGGCAGGTTTTCTACTGCATTCATATGGCAGAGGTGAACGTCAGGATACAGTTCTCCATAGGATGTAATAGTAACAACCCCAAAACCTTGAGCAAGTTTGACCTGTAATAACTTTTAAATGAATAATCTACCAACACTGGGAGAACCCATGTTTTACTCTGTAGTAAAATAACTTTAAATATGTTTCTCCTCATGAAAACTTTACTAATCCTTTAAAGAGACAACTATTGTAGTACAATTCATCAGCAGAGTAAAGACAAAGTAATGCCATATGCACAATGTAAAGAGATGCAGTTCTAGGGGAAATCAAGTGCACCAAAGGGGTCAAAACTTACCAATGATTTAATTTAGGCTTTTACCGTGGAGGGCATTTGGGGTTCTTGAATCTTGCAACAAATGATCATTTCTGCCTCTAGCAACATATCTACCACTAATTAAAGATTAGTTATGTAGAACCCACCAACACAGATTAAGACAAGTTGGGGTTTATTATAAGGAGGTGTTAGTGTTCCTTCAAATCTGATGGTGCAGGTGGGGCCACATGGAGGTTAAAAGGAGAAGATGGGAGGAGTCGGGATACTGAGCCTCCTAGAGGATGAAGCTTTACTCCACAATCCCAGAGTCCCACAACTAGACGTAAGAGACGACTGTATTTAAGTTTACTTATCTTTAACACTTTCAGTACCAGAGGGGTACGCAACACATTGCTTTGCAATGTGTTGCATACCACCTCTAGCACTCAAAGGGTTAAGAACACATAAAACATGCCTGTGATATATTTCTAACCTAAATGTAAATGAAAGCAAAGCATTCTCTAACAGCTGCGAAAAAACCCTCTGCCCTACAGGTCCCTATCAAGTTAGTTGTCTTCTAGGCGGTAAAAGGATTCCAGTGCTTACCACTTTATTAGGATCACTCCGATGATTCTCCATGCAGTGTTTTACAAGCTCCTGCTGGTCCAAGTTACGAGCTCCACAGTATGGGCACACAAATGTGGAGCGGTTTGGGATATTGCTAACAAGGGACAAGTGAAAAAATAAAAGCCTGCACAATACATTATTACAGTGACAAAGAAAAATAACAGTCATGGAATAAGCTAGAAAACAGAGATAAATATCACATACAAGTTTAAAGGAAAACAACTCCTAATAACCCCTTACCTACATTATTATTACCAGAAACAACTATGAACTTTGTCTTAGTGCAAGAGATGAAGGGATTTTTGAATCATCAATAAATCCTTTTCCTTAGTGCACAGGGAGCATGGGATAAAGGGGACTCCACGAGGAGATAGGGTACTTAAATAATTAACTGACAGAACTAAGATCTTGCCTGCCTCTGCCCTACATTACTCCCACAAGACAGTTTTCCACATAACAATGTACAGGAAGGTAAAGCATCAGAACAGAGTAGTAGAGAAACTAGAGGGCACCACAACCCTTAAGTTATGAAGATTTTTCTCTGGGTTGGATGCCCGGTATCCTCCAAAGGACTAAGAGTAAAGGATTTATTAGTTAGTACAAAAATCCTATTTTCACTCCTGCATCCAATGGGGGAGACAGGGAGATTGACAAGTTGAGTCAATTTCAGCTTGGACCAGGGGTCTTGAGAGTTGATTGTAGACAGCTCTCCATTCTTTCAAACTGGCATCAATCAAGTCACTAGAACAAATATTATAAAATATAATTTAGTTTGTCCAGTCACCATGTTAAGGGCTGGTAAGTCTTTGGAGAAATCAAATTAATCTGATCTCAAGCTCGTTTTGCTTATTCAACTGTTGAAGGATGCCAAGTCATAAAGGAGGTAAAGGTACCACTACCAGATTTGAAAGAATTGTGCTGATGCTTTTATGCATTCTGGAACGTCCTGTCCCAGAAACACTTAAGGCATGAACTCTATTGATAATCAGATATCTTGTCCGATGGGATTAAAACAATTCTCTGAGCAGTATAAAATCCCAATTTTTCCACGTTGATTATTCATCAATGTTACCGAAAGTACAGACTTTTCCTAGATCTCCAGGTTGTCCAGAAAATGTAATGTTCACAGCAGATCCACAGTTTGGTGGACATTGATACTTTTCTTACAAAAAAAGTGAAAATTACATCATCTTTCAACAGACAGAGATGTGTGCCCGCGTGAGAGAGAAAAAGAGAGAGTGCCCGCGCGAGAGAGAAAAAGAGAGAGTGCCTGCACGCGAGAGAAAGAGAGGAGAGAGAGTGCCCACGAGAGAGAGAGAGAGAAAGAGAAAGAGAGAATGTGCCCAGCAGAGAGCGGGCGCATGACAGAGGGAGGAGAGCGCGGGGGCGCACGACAGAGGGAGGAGAGCGCGGGGGCGCACGACAGAGGGAGGAGAGCGCGGGGGCGCACGACAGAGGGAGGAGAGAGCGGGGGCGCACGACAGAGGGAGGAGAGAGCGGGGGCGCACGACAGAGGGAGGAGAGAGCGGGGGCGCACGACAGAGGGAGGAGAGAACGGGGGCGCACGACAGAGGGAGGAGAGCGCGGGGGCGCACGACAGAGGGAGGAGAGCGCGGGGGCGCACGACAGAGGGAGGAGAGCGCGGGGGCTCACGACAGAGGGAGGAGAGCGCGGGGGCGCACGACAGAGGGAGGAGAGCGCGGGCGCACGACAGAGTGAGGAGAGCGCGGGCGCACGACAGAGCGAGAGAGAGACAGAGAGCACGCGCACGACAGGGGAAGAGAGCGCGAGAGCGCACGACAGAGGGGGAGAGAGCGAGAGAGCGCACGACAGAGGGGGAGAGAGCGAGAGAGCGCACGACAGAAGGGGAGAGAGCGAGAGCGCGCACGACAGAGGGGGAGAGAGCGAGAGCGCGCACGACAGAGGGGGAGACAGCGCACACGACAGAGGGGGAGAGAGCGCGTACGACAGAGGGGGAGAGAGCGCGTACGACAGAGGGGGAGAGAGCGCGTACGACAGAGGGGGAGAGAGCGCGTACGACAGAGGGGGAGAGAGCGCGTACGACAGAGGGGGAGAGAGCGCGTACGACAGAGGGGGAGAGAGCGCGCACGACAGAGGGGGAGAGAGCGCGCACGACAGAGGGGGAGAGAGCGAAAGCGCGCCCGACAGAGGGGGAGAGAGCGCGAGCGCGCCCGACAGAGGGAGGAGAGCGCGCGCCCGACAGAGGGAGGAGAGCGCGCGCCCGACAGAGGGAGGAGAGCGCGCGCCCGACAGAGGGAGGAGAGCGCGCGCCCGACAGAGGGAGGAGAGCGCGCGCCCGACAGAGGGAGGAGAGAGCGCGCCCGACAGAGGGAGGAGAGAGCGCGCCCGACAGAGGGAGGAGAGAGCGCGCCCGACAGAGGGAGGAGAGAGCGCGCCCGACAGAGGGAGGAGAGAGCGCGCCCGACAGAGGGAGGAGAGAGCGCGCCCGACAGAGGGAGGAGAGAGCGCGCCCGACAGAGGGAGGAGAGAGCGCGCCCGACAGAGGGAGGAGAGAGCGCGCCCGACAGAGGGAGGAGAGAGCGCGCCCGACAGAGGGAGGAGAGAGCGCGCGACAAAGGGAGGAGAGAGCGCGCGACAAAGGGAGGAGAGAGCGCGCGACAAAGGGAGGAGAGAGCGCGCGACAAAGGGAGGAGAGAGCGCGCGACAAAGGGAGGGAGGAGAAACAGTGAGCGACAGAGGGAGGGAGGGAGGGAGACCGCACAACAGAGGGAGGGAGGGGAGAGATAGCGCACAACAGAGGGAGGGAGCGAGACAAAGGGAGAGAGAGTGCACGACAAAGGGAGGAGAGAGCACGCAACAGAGGGAGGGAGGAGAAAGAGTGCGCGACAGAGGGAGGGAGGAGAAAGAGTGCGCGACAGAGGGAGGGAGGAGAAAGAGTGCGCGACAGAGGGAGGGAGGGAGAGAGACCGCACGACAGAGGGAGGGAGGGAGAGAGACCGCACGACAGAGGGAGGGAGGGGAGAGATAGCGCACAACAGAGGGAGGGAGCGAGACAAAGGGAGAGAGAGTGCGACAGACAGCGGGACAAAGAGTACAACATGAGGTAGGGGAGAGGGGGTGACAGGAGGAGAGTGCGTGACAGAGGGGAACCTGCGATTCACCACCAAAGACAATGTTTTGTCTCTTCACCACGTAAGCATTCCATCTTATGATTGGTGTTATGTGATGAAGGTTTGCATATTGGTCCTGAGTTACTACGCTTAGAGCAAATATATTTGTTTTCCCCTAGTTTTATGTTATATTCTCTGGAAGCTGAACTGAACCTACTACTCCAAAAAGATGAACTATTGTACAACCTGGGATTTCTACTAGTTCATGCACTTTAATGAGATACTATATCTGCCTCTCATACAAGTAATTATTCACCTAAAAGGTGTTTATTGTGAAGGTGTCACTTTTTTGGATTAGATACTCCTTTGTTTAGTGTGTGTGCACTCTTTCTCTTTGGATACAGTGGAACCATTTTGTCGTAAACTAACTTCACTATCGGACACAAATAAAAATTACTAGTAGTTAAAAGTTCCATCCAAAATCAATGGATATTTTAAGAACTGAATTTATCCCTGTGCAGTTGGTTTGTCCTCCAATTGTACCTTCCAAGCCTTATAAATACAGCCATTAACCCTTTCAGTGCCAGAAGGGTGTGCAATGCATTCCCCTCTGGCACTGGAAAAAAAGGTGTGAAAGTAAATAAACAACATACCCCATATCCCTTGTCTGGCATGTCATCAGTGGTTAAAATACTGAGGCTGAAATACCAAGAAGAACTGGGGGCAGGTTCACCAAGCGGTGATAAAGATTATTCTATGGAGCCTATGCACTAAGATTTCTTCAGCTTTGGAGATCTTAGTGAATAGGCTCCATAGAACAACATAGGAACAGGAGAAGTGATAAACTGAAGAAGTCATCTCTACTTCATCTCTTCTTTATCACCACTTAGTGAATCTGCCCCTAGGAACCACTCTGGAGTAAACCTATAAGCATCACAGCATGCTATTTCCAAATGCCCCACTGATTTATAAATGGGGATTTTAATCCAGTGAATGTTAGAGCTATCCCCAATGCATTGTAAAGCTATGTGAGGGAGACTACTCTAGAATTCAAGGGGTTAGAAGCCCCATTTAAATCAAAGGGAATTTTTTTCTCTCTCCCCTGTGGTGTGCAGTTTGTTGACTCCAGTTCACCTTAGTACATCAGCTTCACTGTGGTGGCAAGAAGGATAATGTTAGATAAAATAGCAGCAAGTACCTTGGAATGGGCTGGGATGTTGGAATGACAGGGACAAATTTCGGGCAGTTGGCCATCTGTTCCTGAACCTTGGCACAAGAGGAAATGTGAGATCTCATCTTGGCGAGGGTGACCTGCAAAAGACAACATGAATACAACAGACCTGAGTTCCAACTGTCTTGGGTTTTTAGGACTGAGGTCCATAGCCTCTGTCAAAGGTCCAGGACAGATTTCCATTTTAAAACAATGCCAATACAGCTGAATGTCTACACATTCAAAATGTGCTACAAGGGGAAAAGAAATAATTTGATGCTTTCCATTGATCAGACTCTTCACTGTTACATGTATCTGAAAAATGCAATATATACCCATCTCAAAGTAAATGGAACACCAATTGCATAGTTCTGTCACTGCAAGTATTGATAAGGTACAGATATCAGAAATCAGAAGATTATGGATCCCACCTTCTTACTGCAGCCTCTGCAGGGAGCCTTATATGAAGAAAGCTGTTTGTCTACATTGGAGGCTTTGTCCACTTTCTTTGGGTCAAACGGCATACGGCAGAGAGGGCACAGTGGGGAAGGAACCTGGAGACATGGCTGCAAACACTCACCGCAAAATCTGCAAAGGGCACAAAAGTGGATGTGTTTAAGTCATGTTTAATGCAACTAGTGAAACATTAGGCCTTATTTATAAAAGCAAAGTGGAGCAATGCATACATAACCATCTGGTTCTCAAGGGGTTAAGAAGACCAAATGCACCATAGGAGGACAAAAAGAAATTCCCCCTATTTTCCACTGCTTTAAACCCTTAGAATGCCATAGGAATAAGTGGAGGACTGTCTAGAATCCAAGTGGTTCAAAGACCCTTTAGGTGCCAATCTTGAAATTTTCACACGGTTGGAATGGCCAACCTATTATACATTACGAGGTAATACTTAGAAGACGTTTAGATATATTGCAGTTTCAACTCAACATAAAAATACACAATCACTGCCATAAGCATGGGAGCGAGAATGTATATGAAAATGCCCATACAGTACTGTGCAAAAGTTTTAGACAGGTGTGAAAAAATGCTGTAAAGTAAGAATGCTTTCAAAAATAGACATGGTAATAGTTTATATTTATCAATTAAAAAAATGCAAAGTGAGTGAACAGAAGAAAAATCTAAATCAAATCAATATTTGGTGTGACCAGCCTTTGCCTTCAAAAACAGCATCAATTATTCTAAGTACACTAGCACACAGTCAGGTGTATGATTAAACAATTGTACCAAGCAGGTGCTAATGATCATCAATTTAATATGTAGGTTGAAACACAATCATTAACTGAAACAGCTGTGTAGGAGGAATAAAACTTGGTGAGGAACAGCCAAACTCAGCTAACATGGTGAGGTTGCTGAAGACAGGTTAATGTCAAATGTCATACACCAAAGCAAGACTGAGTACAGCAACAAGAGACAAGGTAATTATGCTGCATCAGCAAGGTCTCTCCCAGTCAAAAATGTCAAGGCAGACAGGGGTTTGCAGATGTGCTGTCCAAGCTCTTTTGAAGAAGCACAAAGAAACAGGCAATGTTGAGGACCGTAGACGCAGTGGTCAGCCAAGTAAACTTAGTTCAGCAGATGACTCATCATGCTTACTTCCCTTCGCAATCGAAAGATGTTCAGCAGTGCAATCAGCTCAGAATTAATAGAAAACAGTGGGACCTTTGTAAACCTATCTACTGTTTAGAGAGGTCTGGTCAGAAGTGGTCTTCATGAGACACTTGTGGCCAAAAAGTCATACCTCTGACGTTGAAACAAGGCCAAGTGACACAACTATGCACAAAGACACAGGAACTGGGGTGCAGAACAATGCCAGCAGGTGCTCTGGACTGATGAGTCAAAATATGAAATATTTGGCTGTAGCAGAAGGCAGTTTGTTAGTCAAAGGGCTGGAGATCGGTACAAAAATGAGTGCCCGCAGGCAACAGTGATGCACTGTGAGGTTCCTTGCAAGTCTGAGGCTGCATTTCTGCAAATGGAGTTGGGGATTCTGTCAGAAGCAATGATCTCCTTAATGCTAAGTAGTACAGGAAGATACTTATTCATCATACAATACCATCAGGGAGGCATTCGATTGGCCCCAAGATTATTCTGCAGCATGACAATGACCCCAAACATACAACTAAAGTAATTAAGAACTATCTTCAGTGTAAAGAAGGACAAGGAGCCCTGGAAGTGATGGTATGGGCCTCACGGAGCCCTGAACTCAACATCATCTAGTTTATCTGGGATTACATGAAGACAGAGAAGCAACTGAGGCTGCTTAAATCTACAGAAGAACTGTGCTTAGTTCTCCAAGATCTTTGAAACAACATACCTGCTGAGTTCCTTAAAAAGTGTGCAAGTATACCTAGATGAATTGCTGTTTTGAAGGCAAAGGGTGGTCACATCAAATATTGATTTGATTTAGATTTTTCTTCTGTTCACTCACTTTGAATTTTGTTAATTCGTAAAAACTATTAACATGTCTATTTATGAAAGCATTCTTACTTTACAGCATTTTTTTTTTTACACTTGCCTAAAACTTTTGCACAGTACTGTACATGAGTCTGAAAAATTAAATCAGACCTCTAGGGGGGCATCAGGACCTTTCCTGATAAGGCCTTCCCCATCAGCATTGGTCACCTATCCAATAGGACAGTCGATCACTGCATCGACCAGGAAGATCGCCTCCTTCAGTTACCTCCTCCTCATCATCAGTATCCTCAACCCGGTGTTCTACGAAGTTCTGGGTTGGGTAGGAGGACCTTCAAGATCCATTTGATGCAAGTGGGTCTTGAAGGTCAAGTAGGTCTTGAAGGTCCTCATGGTCAACTCAGATGCTCATTGAATGTCCGGTTGAGGAAGGGAAAGTAAGGGAATTTGGCAATCGCCTTCCTGGTTCATGCAATGATCAGTGCCAGAGGAGGGGGGTTGGTATCACAAATGATCCCTATGCTCCCCCCAATGAGGTCTGATTTGATTACAGTTAAATCAAGTGTCCCTTTTTAGAAGGCCCAAATCCTTTGGTCCCTCTTTCCCACCCTGCTGTACCTCCTTTTCAGGAGATCAGACTGCATGGCATGTATATAAGTGTATCACATTGCTACACAGCAATAAAACTCACATTAAAGGGATAGTAAACCACCCGAAAAACTTTAAGCCAAATGATAGGAATAATAAAAACATACTTAAAGCCCTCATTCCCATCTCTCAAACCGTTATGGTTTGAGAGATGTAAGAAAATAAAGACCTCTGCTCCCTCCCCTTCTCATGCGTCCGCTGTATAGCGGACATCATGAGATCCTGCGTCCTGGAACAGACGGCGGCTCTTCAGGAGTGCGGTCATCAAGATATCCAAGTATAATTACTTCATCGGAATGGTCTGCAACGTGTGCTTGCAAGCCAGGCACACCTTGTAGACTATACCGATGAATTAATTATAGTTAGATATCCCGATGACAGCGATCCTGAAGAGCCGCCTACAGTTGGGCAACCGGATTCTGCCACTGACAGCTTTACAGCTCATCAGGCAGAAAGGGGTGGGAGTGGAGGTCTTTATTCTCATATATCTCTCAAACCATAATGGTTTGAGAGATGGGAATGAGGGCGTTAAGTATGTTTTTATTATTCCTATCATTTGGCTTAAAGTTTTTTGGGGGGTTTACTATCCCTTTAGTGTAAATAAAATACTTTAGCCTTGTTCTAAATTATTTATTTAGTTACACAACAAGGTGTCAATATGTCATGAAATAATTTAAAAATCATCGGTAATACACCACCGATGGGTCATGTCTCCAGCAACAAAAGTGTCCAAAAGTTTTGGGAGGTGTGTGTATATAAATGTATCACATTGCTCCACAACAATAAAACTCACATTAATGTTTGTATAAACTTAAGTATCTGTGTTTTGTAAATTAGTCTGTGTATATTTTGGCCTTGCTCTAAATAATTTATTCAGTTACAGAAAAAATGTGTCAATAGATCATGAAATAACCTAAAAATTCTCACCAGCCACGTTCCCAGCAACACCACCTAAAACCAAAGTATCCTTCTTTGGCCATTTGAAATGTTGGGAGGTGTGCATTACCCCACTGCCCACGGTAAGTGCAGATAGATAACCCACATACATCCCCAGCCTTGCGCCCCTGCCCACTGGTAGCCACAGATTCCCCAGATACACTTTGACCCCCCCCCCACACACACACACCTTGTTGTTATGCCCACTAGTACCCAAAGTTTCCCAACCTACACTGTCTGACTCCCCCCCATACTGGCTCCACTGGTATTCCACTGTTGGACCCCCTAGCCAGGCTCCTTTTCCCAGTGGTTGCCACATAACCCCAATATACACTGTCTGGACACCTCCATCTAGTTTCACTTGTGGTCACAGAGCCAAACATACACTCCTAGACAAGTTCCCTGTAGCCACAAATACTTCACATGCATTGTCTGATCCCCAGCCTGATTTTACTGGTAGTCACAGAGCCTCACATATACTGTCAATCCCCAGACTGGTTCCACTGCTCCTTGTAGCCACAAATTTTGAATTTATGGTGTAAATTATTCCTTTAGACTATATAAAGAGCATTCTTGTTTTCTACATGAAAATATCAGTAGAAATTCTGGTAAGTGTGGTCATCTATTTTGGGCCATGGGGAAGGACATACATTTGTACCCATACACATATTGGATATAAGAGGATTTTAGTCTTACCTGTTAAATCCATTTCTCTTAGTCCATACAGGTTACTGGTAACTCTGGGAGGCGATCCGCCCCTTTGTAGGCAGGAACAATTCTAAAAGTGTATGCAGGGGGTGGAACCTCCCTTCCCATCATGGCTGCAGCTAGCCAACTAGCTCCAGAACAATTTAAAGACACTATGTCTAGATAATAGAAGGGAAGAAGACTCCTGTGAGCATGAACCCAAAGGACCCCCCACAGTCTTCCACAGAAGAGCCAAGCATGATCCCTTGACAGGGTGGATGACCAGTAACCTGTATGGACTAAGAGAAAAGGATTTAACAGGTAAAACTAAAATCCTCTTTTCTCTGTCGTTCAATACAGGTTACTGGTAACTCTGGGATGTCCAACCATTAAGTTTCCCAGAGGTGGGAAGAAGGCAAGGACCAAGCGTAAGGCCCCCAAAGTCACGAGTGCAGATATGAACCATCAGATCAGAGATAGCCCAACAAAACAACTGAAGTGTCAACGGACACTGAACAGGGGTAACAACACCCCAGGAACGTTACACAGAACCCTAAACTAGAACCAACAGAACTCAAAAGTGAAGGAAGCACCAAAAAGCAAGGAAAATCCTAGACAGGCAATGCTACCTCCAGGATTTTCCTCCCAAAGCTGGCATCAGCCGATGCCAACACATCAACACGGTAGTGCTTTGAAAAGGTGTGCACAGATGACCAAGTGGCCGCCTTGCATAACTGATCAGCGGAGGCCTGATTCTTGTAAGCCCAAGAGGCCCCCTTACGAATAGTGGACTTGATCCAAGAGGCAATAGTCACCTTGTATGCAGGTCTCCCTGCCGTAGGACCCTCAAGAATGACAAACGACGCGTCTGATTGCCCGATAGACTCAGTGCGATGTACATAAAACTTGAGACAACGCACCACGTCTAACGAGTGGAGATCCCGCTCCTTGTCAGAGGTGGGGGCAGGGCAGAAAGAGGGCACCACAATCTCCTGATTGATGTGGAACTCAGAGATCACCTTCGGCAGAAACTTCTCAGAAGTGCAAAGCACCGCTTTGTCCCTGTGAAACACCAAATAGGGTGGTTTACAGGACAGAGCATGTAACTCCGCGACACAGCGAACTGACACAGTTGCCAGGAGAAAGGCCATTTTCCACGTCAACAGGAATAGTAGCCAAAGACTCAAAGGGAGGGAGCTGAAGGACGCCCAAAACCAAATTAAGATCCCATTGAGGAGTGGGAGTCTTGAAAACAGGTTGAGTATGAGCAACACCCTGGAAGAAAATCTAGGCATCAGGAAGGATGGTAATGCGCCTCTGAAAGAAAACAGGAGAGAGCAGAAGTCTGAACCTTAAGGGAACTCAAACTGAGGCCCTTATCCACACTGTTCTGCACAAAAGCCAGGACCGTAGGCAGATCAAATTCCTGAGACAGGTCCCTGTCAGCACACCAAGACAGAAAGGTTGACCAGACACGATGGTAGATCTTGGAAGAAACAGGCTTGCATGCAGTGAGCATAGTAGCCTCCACACCAGAAGAGAAGCCTTTCTTCTTCTTCAATATTGAGGATTCAATTTCCAAGCCGTCAAAGCTAGCCGATGAACATCCTCCTTCCACAGGTAACCATGTAGAAGAAGATCCGGACGGTAAGGGAGCCGAAAAGGCTCCGCCACTGACAGATCCAAGAGCTCCGGAAAACAAGACTGACGAGGCCAGTACGGTGCAATCAGAATAACAGGGCAATGCTCCAGCGGCAATTTCCGTAACAACCTTTGCAACATGGGAAGGGCAGGAAAGATGTAAGCCAGAGGAAAGAACCACGGAATAGACATTGCATCTACTGCAAGAGCCAGAGGGTCTCGCCATCGAGAGCAGAACATTGGAACCTTCCTGTTGTGTTTCGTTGCCATCAGGTCGATGTAAGGGAGACCCCATCGCTGAACAATGAGTTGGAACACCTCTGGGTGCAACTCCCACTCTCCGCTGTCCACCTTGTGTCAACGGAGGAAGTCCGCCATGATGTTGTCTACGCCTGGAATGTGCACTGTGGATATGACAGGAACGTGTTCTTCTGCCCAGGACAAAATAGCCTTGACCTCTAATCAAGCAGCGAGACTTCTTGTTCCGCCTTGCTTGTTGATGTAAGCCACGGCCACGTCGTTGTCGGACTCCACTCGGACCGGACAGTCTTCCAACTAAGATGTCCAATGTCGCTGGGCATGAAATATCGCCCAAAGCTCCAATATGTTGATCGGAAGGAGGGACTCCTCGAGACCACTCACCCTGAGAGCTCAAGCAACCCAGGACCCGCACCTCAGCCGGAGAGGCTGGCATCCATCGTCACCTTGGCCCAAAAGGGTACCAGGAAGGACTTTCCCTTCAACAGGCTGGAAAGTTCGAGCCACCATGACAAGCTCAGTGTCAAGGGCACCCAGGAATGCTCAGAACTCAGTACGGTAATATAATACAAAATATTTATTAGAATAAATCACAGCGATAAATAAGTGGTACAACAAGCAAAGGGTTACTAGCTGGTGACACTACTACCAGAAATAGTAGGCCTCTTGCTAGACCACAATGCGAGAGACTGGGCCGAAGCCCCTGTTAGTCTCAGCAGGATACAGGAACGCCAACTCTTGATCAGTCGACTGGAACATTGGAACAGGCGACCACTGTGAACACTGGCTCAGCAATCTTGATCTGATGAACAGGAACACAAGGACTGCTGGACTGGAGAACTGACCCACGTCTGCAATCAGTCAAACGAGCAACACCACACCTTTGCAGCAACCCGGTGACCCACGCCTGCAGTCACCGCTAAGAGACCCTGCGACCCACGCCTGCAGTCACCGTATCGAGACCCTGCGACCCACGCCTGCAGTCACCGTATCGAGACCCTGCGACCCACGCCTGCAGTCACCGTATCGAGACCCTGCGACCCACGCCTGCAGTCACCGTATCGAGACCCTGCGACCCACGCCTGCAGTCACCGTATCGAGACCCTGCGACCCACGCCTGCAGTCACCGTATCGAGACCCTGCGACCCACGCCTGCAGTCACCGTATCGAGACCCTGCGACTCTGCCTGCAGTCACCGTATCGAGACCCTGCGACTCTGCCTGCAGTCACCGTATCGAGACCCTGCGACTCTGCCTGCAGTCACCGTATCGAGACCCTGCGACTC